>JAAMXP010005642.1:0-14787 GCA_019693395.1 Ettlia oleoabundans
CACCCACCCACACCTGTTTTCTCCAGCTGGTCTTGCACCAGCTGAACCTGCTCCCTCAATGCATCAGCCGCGTATCGCATTGTCTCGGGGGTGGAGGGGCCGCCCCTGAAGACTGGCGTGAAGAGGCGGCGCATGGCGGCATAGTAGGTGCTCTGCGGCAGTGAGGCCAAACATGTACATAGGTCGCACGTTGATTGTGTGCATATTGGATTGAGAGCATGATATGTTAGGGATGTGCGATTGTCTTCAGACACCCTGCTGGTAGTTGAAGCTGCTGCCAGAGATGTGCAACAGCAAGCTGCGATTGCACCCATTGCTTGTGGATGGAGGCTGCAAGTGCATTCCAAGCCGCCAGTGCTAACCAGTACTTCTCCAGCACAGCAACTGCTGGTGATACATTACGGTGCATGAGCCCCCTCCCACACGGAATAGACACCACTAATGCGGTACTCTCCTGTGCCCCTGCTCACCAGCTGGTGGAATAGCCAGGACAGCACTGCAGCGCGGCGGGCGGGCTGACTGGGGGGCGGCAGCAGCTCAGCTGCCATGCCGGCGGCCTCGCCCCCAACAGCGGGTGCCTTGCACTCCGAAATGTACATTATTATTGCGCCGCTCTCGAATATATGCAGCCCGCCCACATCATGATCCACTGCAGCAGCAGGCTGAGGCAATGGGGGTTGTGCTAGCCGCAGTGCAAGCCTCCTGTATACTACCTAGTGGTATATCGGGCTGGGCTGGCTGACACAGCCAACACATGAACGTATAATAGAGGCATCCCACCAATCCAGCCCACCCTAGGACAGCGCAGTCTGCTTCCCCAATGGGGGCCCAGCAGTACGTGCCAGCAGTACAGTGCGAGCAGTACGAGGCCTCTGCAACACGAAGTGGGCGCACCCAAAACGGGGATTAGCTGTGCCGGGTTGACGTCCCGCTTGAACTCTGGTCTGCGATGCTCTCCTTCCCACACCTTCACCTGCGTTGTTCGTTTACAGTGGGTGCTTAACAAACAGCACTGGCCCGAGCATGGCAGAGTGGCTGCCAGGTTGCCATGGCCCGGCAGCATTATATTATTTTCTAAATAATGTTTCTAGAAAGCTCGGTTTGGACTACACGGTGCAGGAAGTGAGTGTTTAATGCGAGCGACGTTTATTTCACCTGCACCAGGTTGGCAACCAACAGGTTGACTAAGAGTACTGTTGCTTTGCTTGCTTTCTGTGTTCTGATACACTGAGGGGGCAAAAGGTGTACCAAAAGGGGGCATGCGGGTCTGCCGGCAACTGGGTCGAAGCGGCAGAAACAACACTCTGCGGCAGCCGCCACGTCATCAGCGGCGCCCCAGGGAAAGGGGGGACGGGCGGGGCCGTAGGTTCCCTCATCCTAACATAAAGTGATTTATCAGAATATGGTGCATTGGTGTATACCGTCTTTGCGGTAGGAAAGGAAAGTTGTGATGAAGAATGTCATTTGCAGTAAGAAAGCAACGCTGTGCTGTAACGTCTTTGCTGAGGATGCCTCTTGAAGCTGGCAGCGCATCCGCGCTCCGACCCGGTGCCTTCTGCCTACCGCCAAACATGTTTGGCAGGAGAATGATGTTTGTGCTGTACATCACTCCGGGAATATCAGCCTCGGCGCCTCCACAGGCAGATCAGTGAGCCCCAAGCTGACGAGCTTCTGGCGCAGGCCGCGCACCGCTTTGTCGCCCTCCTCCCCAGGCTGCAAGAAGGCAAAGGGTGCAGGAACGGACAGGCCCTTCCTGCACACAAGGCAAGCATCAGGAAGAGAACGGGTGATACAATGGGGATAAGCAAGGAACAGAGCCAAGCACACAGAGCCCGTCTGGGCACGGCGGAAGGCATTTGAGAGGCAGATGCAACCTAGGTTGCCGTCAATGAGCCGATGTCACGGCTGCCACGCAGTTCCTGCCCCGTCCTGCCTGTCCTGCGCTGCCTAGCCCGGTCTTGCCGCTTCCCTTCTCGGCCCTCAGTAACTACTTAGCAGGAATGCATCACTGCCATCTGCCCTTGACCTGCAAGCACCCTGCTTCAGCCCGCTGCACCTGACTGCGGGTCGCTCCAGCAGGCGCGCCACCCAGGCATGCACAGCGGGCATCTCTCGCTCAAGGTCGATGCCTGAAGCATTGCAGAAAGACAGGTAGGGAAAGCTTGTGAAGCTCTTTAGGCGTGGTGGAATGGGGTGCGGGAGGGGGTTGAAGGCCCTCTTTAAACATATACCCACAGGCACTGAGCAGAAACGCTGTACTGCAATGTTGTTGTGCACTGTACTGGCAGCGACAGCGGCTTAAACATTAAGGCACTCACCTAGCGCGGCAGCATTGCCAATGATGTAGGGAAGGGTTGCAATGTCGGCCACACTGTAGAAATCGCCTGCCAGGTAGGCGCCTATGGGGCAGGAAGCAGGACAGGGAAGACTTACTGTTGGTAGTAGTGCAGCACGCGCCTTGGTGAGGGAGAAACTCACGAGTTAAGCAAACACCTTGGCTATGGGTGTTGGCGTTGCGTGTAAAAAGGCTCGCTGAAAGGCGGTGCTACTGCTGCGAGGGCTGATGGTGAACCAGCGCTACCAACAGTAGCCCTCCACCTGTTGGCAGCTGGCCTCGACCACCCCATCCGGCGTTTCAAGCTGGCCTTGACCACCCACCTGTCTTTACAAGTTGGTCTTGCACCACCTGCATCTGCTCCCTCAGTGTGTCAGCCGCAGACCGCATTGTTTCCGGGGTGGAGGGTGCGCCCCTCAGGATCGGCACGAATAAGCGGCGCGCGGCGGCGTAGTAGGTGCTCTGCGTCAGCGAGCCCATCAAGGCGTGGTGGTTGGGAAACTTTCATTTTGTGATTGACAAGGTCAGAGGAAAAGGATCCAGGTCATGGTGACAGCAATGGGAGACGTTTCTGGCATATCTCACGCACATTACCACTCACGCACATGGCAGGATTCAAGTGGCCAGATGTCTGCTGACAGCATGCTAGCAGAAAGGCGGCCGCATGACTGCCTCGAACCGAGGAGCATGCATACAAGCACGCGTTCACCATCCGATGGCATCAGCGGTTGGCAGCCAGCACGACCATGCTGCTTGAATTTTAGTGCTGCAAATCAGCACCCCAACTGCCAGCAACATAGGAAAACCCCTGCCTCATGTCGCTTGTTTGTTCCCCTGCCTTACCACTTGATGGAACAGCCAGGATAGCACGGTAGCGCGGCGAGCAGGGTCGCTGGGAGGCGGCAGAAGAGCCTTTGCCACGCTGGCAGCCTCGCCACCAGCAGCGGGGGCCTTGCACTCGAGAATGTACATCAGTACCGCCCCGCTCTCAATCACATGCGAGCCGCCCTCGTCATGATCCACTGCACGGCAGCAAGCGAAAGCAAGGGTGTGTTGTGTGGGGNNNGGCGCGGCGGCGGGACGCATTTTGACCAGCAGGAGCGCAAAGGAGTGCCCCTTATAACCACCCTTGTTCCAAGCCTGGACAAGGGAATGACTGTGCGATGTAGCCGCACCGCAGATATTGTAGGACTGGAGTAGAGTGCCACTTGAAAGGCAGCAGCACTGTGCAAGCTGGGTGGGCAGTCAGACTGGGCAGCTGCCAGGGGTGGGCGCACCCAAAACGGGGATGAGCTGCGCCGGGTTGACATCCTGCTTATACGCTGGCTTCAGGTGCTCTCCTTCAGATAATTTCACCTGCGATAGTCCTGGACCCAGCAAGTGCTGAGCATGTTCTGACAGGGGCGAAGAAATGCTGGAGTGGCCGCCATCGGCGCGCTATGTGGCTGGCAGTGCGCACTACCGCTGCGCGGCTGCCTGTTACGCCCCTCGCAGCGATCACTCACTTCCTTTACTGCGTATTCTAAACCCAGTTCTTCCAAAAGAATGCTGGCGCGGAAACCGCTTAGCGTGGCGGCGGTGTAGAGGTGCAGCCCACGGTTCTCTTCCGTCATTTCGATAGCACCGAAGGCAATTGCAAATGGAGGTATGCCCCCTGCATGCCATCCTAGGCTCACATAATGCGTGCTGTGCAGGCTGCTGACGTGTCAGCTTCTTCTTGCCAGATCTGGCATTTTGTGTACACAAGACAGAACAGTTGACTATGCGCTTGCCCGGTTCATGCCACAGCCTGCTGACAGAAATCCAGTCAGGGGTTGTCAGGCTCTGTTGTTGACATCAATGGTCTGCGGTGGACAAACTTGTAGCTTGAAGCTGCAAGCCGGCATCCACCAGGCCATCAATCAGGCTTTTTAGAGCACGGTTGGGGACCAAGTGCAGGTGATCCAGGGGCAGGTTGGTGAGGGACGAGGTGGGCGCCTGCCCCGCTCCGGCCTGCCATGTAGACCAGGCTGCAGCAAGGGTGATGTGCACCGGAAGGTGCAGGTTCAACTTACCCATGCAATGCAACAGTGTTGAGTGCTCATGGATGCTCCTATTGGATGCTCCCCTGCTGGCTAAGCTTTACACAGCCATTCCACCACGAATCTTGCTCAGTCAGGCAGTACCAGTCCCATCGCACTCGGCCACCTACCCACCCACCTTCTATGGCCGCCCGCTGGTATGTGTTGCCGTCTGCTGCCACCACCGGGTCCCGCATCAGCTCTTGGGTGATGGGGCATACCACCTCGCTCAGCAGCTCAGCGCAGATGTCAATGTCGCTACAGGCAGCGCTTACTGTTGCTGGTGGTATGGCTGGAGCAGCTCCTGCTGATGTGGCGGGCTCAAGGGCTGTACTGGTGCTGCCATCTGAGCTGCCGTCAGCCACAGCATCCCCTGCTCCTACTCCCTCCGACAACCCCAACAGCCCCATAAGCTGCTCAACCTCTCCTGTCACATTAGTCGAGGGTGACTGGGACGCATCGAGCGCTGCCTCTGGGGCCCTATTATGGGCGGGCATGCTGTCATCGGCAGGAGGGCTGTCAGGGCCGCTGGTGGTCCCTGCTTCGCCAGTTGAGGATGACTGGGAAGGTGCAAGTGTTGCCTCTCGGGCTTAATTATGGGCGGGCATGCTGTCATCTGCAGGAGGTCTGTCAGGGCCGCTGGTGGTCCCTGCTGCATCGGTCAACCCAGCAGCATCCTCTGCAACAGCAGCCTCATCTGGCGCCGCAGCGGGGCTATCAGCTGATACCTCAGGTTCTTGCTGCAGCTGTGGCTGCTGCCCAACAGGTTGTGGGCTGCCAGCTTGCCCCATGCTGCTTGATTGCTCTGCCACTTCCCTAGCGCCTGCCGCAGCCGCAGCCGCAGCAGCTTGCCGCCTGCTAGCCTTCTGGCGCTTGCGCTTAGCTGCCTTGGCTGCCGCTCGCGACGCCTGCTGCTGCTCTTCCTCCAGCAGCTGCTTGGCAACTGCCTCAGCTGCTGCTTGTGCTGCAGCAGGGGCGGCAGCCGGTGGCACGTTTTCTTGACCCTCAGCAGTGCTGTCAGGCTTGGTTGTTTGACTTTTCGTGCGGTTCTTGCCAACACCTGGCAATGGGAGAGCAACACAGCTGGGCATAAGGTCAAGCTCATGGCAAGTGCTGTTCAGTTGCTGCTAAAGTTATCTGCCTGCCAGCCGGCAGACATGTAGAACTAACAATGCAGCAATAAAATGACTGCTTGATTGCAAGTATATGCAACTGCAGCCTGCTTAGAGCAGCAAACTGCACAAAGTATGCTGCCTACCTTGGCGAAGCTTATGCCGCTGCTCCAGCTCTGCCAGCAAGCGCGCTGCAGCTGCCTCTCCCTTGACAGCAGCTGCCTGGCGAGGCGTGCGTCCCTTGTTGTCACGCGCCCAAAGGTCATCCCCGGCCGCAGCAACCGAGGAACGCATGGTTTGCAGCCTTCCATTCACTGCTGCCATATGAGAGGCAGGCGGCCGTCCGTATCAGATGCATGTGTATCGGCTCCTGCTGCCAAGAGCACGCGGGTGCAAGTCTCGTGTGCTGCTTCCGCTGCGGCATGCAATGCTGTGTGGCCAAACTTGCTGGCTGCTTCTAGATCTGCTCCAGCCTTCAGCAACAGCAGCACGCAAGACGGGTGCCCGCTGTCAGCAGACAACTGCAGGGGTGTGATGCCATCGTTGGTCATTTGCTCTGGGCTAGCTCCCGCTGCCAAACACGCTTTCAAGCAGGCTGCTTGGCCATCCCTGTGCAGAGCTGTGGCACTCTCCACATTGACTGCCTCCACATTTGCCCCTGCTGCCAGCAGAGCTTCTACACATGCAAAGTGGCCTGCCCCTGCTGCTAGATGCAACGCAGAGCTGCCAATAACCCCAGCTGACTGCACATCTGCCCCTGCCTTCAGCAAGGCTTCTTAGCAAGGCTTCTTAGCACGCTGTATGCCCGTGAAACGCTGCGATGTGCAGGACTGGGTACCCCACTCGGGTAACCACACGCATATCTGCCCCTGCCTGCACTAACGGTGCAATGCATGCGTCCTTGCCATCAGCCGCTGCTGGCTGCAGTGGCGATAAGCCCTGCCTGTTGGCTGCTCCAATGTCAGCCCCTGCTTCTAGCAAAGCCTGCACGCAAGCCCCATTGTTGCTGTACGCTGCACCATGCAGCGGCGTCTGGTTATCCTTATCGGCGGCCTCCAAATCTGCCCCTGCCGCCAGCAGAAGGCGCAGGCATGCTGCCTGCCCCTGCCACGCCGCTTTGAACAGCGGTGTATGCTGGTAGCGATCCCTAATATTGACATTGGCACCAGCTGCCAGCAGGGCGCTCACGCAAGCTTCCAGGCCATGGTAAGCTGCAGCAACCAGCGCTGCAGGTTTATCTGAACTTTGGAAGTCGACTTGGCAGCCTGAGTGCTGCAGGTCTCCATCCCACGCAGCCTTGGCTAGCTTATTGTGTAGCAAGGATGCCAGTCATTATTACCAAGATATTCTGCACAGCGGAGAGTGACGATTTTGTTTTCCATTGGAGTAAGGGCTGTGCAGTTGCAGCGGCTGAGCGAAGCGGCGCGGCAACTCCGAACACAGGGGGGGGATCTTAGCGGCGAAGCACGCTGCATGTACTGCTCATAACACGTAACGTAGATGTTGCGCGATCGCCGGCCAGCGGGCCAACCTCATGGCCAAACTGGCCGGAAACACACACGGTGCAGCGCACCTGACCTCTCAGTGCAACGTACAGATCGTACCAGTTCTTTCTGCAAGAAGGCGAGACGCAAAGAGCGCAAAAATCGACGTAGGTCGTCTGCAACTGTAACTAACTCTGGCGCCTTCTCATCGCACATAGCGCAGCGTGGGCAACTGCCAGCCCAGCTACCCATTTCAAGTGCTGGCCAGCCTCGATATTCCACATACCACGGTGCACGGTGTCAACGACTGAAGCACTAGCAGCAAGTAGGGTGGCGAGGTGGCGCCTGCGTGCTGCAACTGCTACCGCTGGCCGCTCCCGCCGCGGAAATAGGGCCCCAGAGCGTGTCGTGCCGAACCCGTCCAACTCAGCTTCTGAGTGATGCCCTCGTACCTGCATTGCACGCAGGCGCAACAAGTCAGCAAGAATTACTGTTATGATTTGGGTATGTGCAAGTGGCTGCATACTCACGCAAGCATGGGCAGGGCTGAATGTAAGGTTGCTACTTCAGAAGTGAGGAGTGGGTTCCCAACCCCCGGTCCCTACTTACCAGTCTTCATCAAGCGGATGCTGCAACGGCAGGGGAAGGGGGTTGCAAGCTGATGAGGCAGCAACAACCATGGTAGCACCACTAAATATTTGGCGCAGTAATCTGTCCATCTGCCCTCCAACGGTGACAAATGGTGCATTGCAGGCGATAGCATAGGCAGAACGAAAAGTTATGGTACAAAGGATGACTGTGGTAACACAAGACGATTTAAAAACAGGTCACTGCCGGCTCAGCACCCACCATATTTATCATGGGCAACGCATGACGCGAGGTGCGGCAGACAATGGAGGAGTCCCGCAGCATCCTCATGGTGTGCCGCCCATCAAATGACGCCCTGCACAATCAAGGCAAGCGCAGCAACACGGTCTGAAGCAGCGCAGCATGGTACTGAACAGAACCAGGATTGGGGAGTCTAGAAAAACTCGTAGCACATCTCTGGCAACAGCAGAAGAGCATTGAGCCAAACAACAACAGAAGCACAGCACCCACCTGGCATGCGAGCGTGAGGATTGTGGCAGATGTACCTCGATTACGGAATGCTCGGGTACAACAACAGGCCTGCAAGTTCACATAAAAATGGCATAACATTATGCAAAAAAATATGAACTGGCGCACAACAGCAGGCAGGGGTGGCAGCCAATGGCGGTTTGGGAGGTAATAGGTGAAAGCGCAGCACGTCTGCCGTGTCATTGCAGGCGAGTCAGAAAGAAGCGCTCTTCCACGTACGATGCGGTTGGGGGCAATAGCCCCTTGTGCAGCAGGATTGCTAGCAACGCAATGGCGACCGCCAACAGCCTGTCCCACCTGAATGAGAGGCTGTGGGGTGCCACAGGTGTGATCAGGGTGCAAGGAACGCTGGGTGCCACCATGGGACCACCTGCATGTCGAGGGCCATAAGCAATAACTCGAGCCGGGCATTACCGCGAAAGTTTAGACCGACATTGTGCGCAAGACCTGAGCTTCCAAAAAGGGCCCAGAATTGGTTTGGCCCAAAGCAGCATGCAGGCTCAGCACCATCCTGGCCATCGGCACACGGCCTGCTGGTAAGTAAGCCACCCATCACATCCATCAGTTGCTTTGCTTGCCTACCCACCTGCCGACATGCTGTACGCTGTGCTGCCGCTGGGAGTGGCGATGATGAGGCCATCAGCCTGCAGCAACAAGGGGGGAAGTCTCACCCAGTGCAGATATGTGTGGGACAGGCTGTTGGGAACCAGAATGTTGAACGCGAAAAACACATGCTACAAAACTGCTGTACTGCCCACCATACCTGTGCGGTGGTGATGTGGCTGCCGTCCACAAAGCACTCTAGCTGCACCATTGCTGGGGAGGCACCTCTGCAGGCAAGGACAAGGCGACAATACACACAGGCAACACATGTCATAACCGTTGTAGATTGGCTCAAGTACAAAAGGTCGTGCTGCAGCCAGCAGCAAAACTTGAGCAAGCCTTCCGAGAAACTTGCTCTTCTTCCATACCTCTACAGATTGCGCAGTCCCTGCTCTTAGACAACTCAATATTTGTCAGCCTTGGATATCCAAGAAAAAGAAGAATAGAAAAATAATAGCTCCGCTCACCTGTCAATGAGGCACTCGTTCAACACATGGTGCACCCGTTGCAACTGCCCGCCCCTGCAAACAAACAGTGAAGCGCAGCAGGATAAACTCTATGCATGCCTCAAAGCCCCACTTTGATGTAGTGCACTCTGCTGCTACTAACTACAGCCACAGACGATATCAGCGACGGATTGGAACATCACTGCTTCACCGCTTGGAGCGTACCAGTGGACCTCGCACTGCTTGCGAGAGCGCAGCGTGCAAAACACGGGCTCTCCCTGCCAGGGCGGCCAGAGCAGCCGCGACAGCACCGTGCGGGACTGCAAGCAGAGATGGGTGAAGGCAGCCCAGCACAGCTGAATGGCCAGCGTTTGCAGCTGTTTATTGCTTGTTGGAAGTGCAGCAAGGGTTTTTCACTGGTGATTGATGCATTAATGAACATACAAGCGTCATTTATAAGGGTCAACGACCGCCCTCGGCCAACCTGGCAAGTTGGCTTCAACTCACCATGCTGGCGTTGAAGGGCGTGAGGAAGCCCAGTGTGCCCATTGCAAAGGAGATAACCGGCGGCAACGGCTCGTCGTGCACAAACAGTGAGGCCAGGTGCAGCACGGTACCATCTCCTGCAGGAAGAAAGTTGGAGAACAAGGACGCATGGAGCGAACCAAAAGGAAAGCGGGGTTTAGTCTGGTATGGTATCGTGTACTGGGCCGGAAAATGGAGCAAGAACACAAGCCAAGCCAAGATACCAGTGCCGGCTATGCTGCTTCATTGTCGACATTGGCAAGCTGATGCCGGCTGCTCACCTCCCAGAGTGATGCAGAGGTCGATTTGTGGGAGGTGATGGGATGGCTGAAAAGCATCAAATTCTGTGTACTCAGTTTGCGCCACCGGACGCTCCACCAGCACCTGCAAACCGTGGCTCTTCAGCCTGCAGCAGCAGCAACGGCAGCAGCATCTTGAAACATGAAAAGTTACAGGGGATAAGGGGCAAATGTGGGCAACATATATGGGGGGAACTGCACAGCTGAACCGTTGGCCAGGGGTGGCGGCAACGTCACAAATCAGGGCGTGTGGGCGCAGCGGGGATGGTTGGGCCACACAAGCACGACATATCGTGCATGCCACGCCGGCCCTGCAATGGTGCATGCTACCACTGCAGGTATGGATGACCATCTGTCGCATGAGAAGATGTGGCCCCATGCAGCAAAGGGCTGGCCCGTAGATTCCTTCCAGAGGGAAGGAGCAACCAGTGACGGCAAGTGCACAGCAGCCGCGCCGCACCATGTGCCTATCTCCTTCAGCTTCTGGCTGGCTGCCGCATCCCCAGGCTTCTTCACTATCAGAACGCATTTTGGGTGCTCGCCTTCCCACACCAGGTTGCAGCGCCGCCGCAGCTTGAGACTGCCAAAGCTGTCAGCCCAGGCCTGCAGTGGAGGCAATGGAGGTAAAGCTCGGGCGCATCGAGGTAAGGTAAGGTTTGATGGTTCAACTGTGTAGCAGGCCTGTTGCAGGCTGGAGTAGACTGCCTGGGTAGGCTAGGCAGAGGGACGCTGCATGACAGCGGTGGTATTGGCAGACGACGGCCGAGGAAATGTGGGGCTATGAGGGTGCACCATCTGGCCGAAGCGGAAACTGAGGATGGGTGCATGCTTGATGCCCTAATAACAATCTTGACCTTCCCAAGCGAAACAGCAAAAAGAGTGCTTAAGCACTTCCATCAGTCCCTCCGCTTACCACTTTAGCGCCCTGCACCACGCCGGTCTCTAAACTGGCTGTGGGTGGTGCTCCGTTGGTCGAGTACGCTGGCTTGAACTTGGTTGTGTACTGCAGAGGCGGCCGCTGCTGCCCCTGCTGCCGCCACTGGCGCTGCTGCACGGCCTGTGGTTGCAAATCCTGCTGCTGTTGCTGTAACTGGGCTGGGGGCGGAGGCTCTTCCCTGCCAGACCCGCTACCGCCGCTGCCCCCCGAGGGCGAGGCGGCAACGACGGCGGGGACTCCAGCGGAGCGCCCGCGTCCTCTGAGCGTGGTCGACAGGCATCGGGGTATCATGATGCTTCCCTGGATGCGCGTTGAGCTACAGCTGTTGAAAGTCTGACAACGGGTCATCTAGGGCTGCGATCGACTGTCATAATCGGTGCAGTATCTCGTGAATAGCGCGCAGAACTGGTTGCGATCCTATCCTATCAGGGTTGAGCTTTGGAACTAGCATAAGGCCTGCGCTGTCCAGGGCGCGGGCGCAGCACGAGGCTGGCATGGTGAAGACAATTTCCCGCCAAGTTACATCCTTCCTGCGTGCAAATGCCTGAAACATACACCTGGGTTCCTAAAAGCCGCTCCGCTATAACACCTCGTTCTGATGGCTGCCCCGCGAGCACGGCATTGAGTGCAGCCCTGTGCAAGCTTCGCGAACGCTTCGATTTATCTACAGTAAGCGGTCAGCGCTGGGCATCAACTGCGGCTGCACCGTCAGCGGCGGTGATGCAACAGCGCACCTCCGCCGGCAGGCGAATAGCAGTTCTCCAATTGCTCGGCCCAAAGGATGAAGGACGGAAGCCTTGCAGGTAAGCATCTCACCAGAATCCATGCTTCAGGGGGGTATGATGAGTCTAGATTGCCGCACGGAGCTGACAGCAGGCGAACACTCAGTGCACACATGATGCAACTGCCTGCCGTGGGTGCTGCTGCTGCTTTGTTGCACAATACCAGCCCACACCTCTTGTAGAAGCAGGGACGCATGGTCTGAAAAGAACACAGCTTTCGTGATGGCACTCACCTAGCCATTTCGCTGCTCTTTGGTGAATTCGATGCTGCCGATGGGTAGGGTTTGCCGTAGGTTAGCAGCAGCTGGCAGCGCGTCCAACAAGCCATTGGCGCCCCCAGGAAGAGGGCATGGCAGGGGTACGCAGGCCCGAAAGGGGCAGCATGGCGCGGGGTGGGGTGGGTGGTGGCTCCTGTTGTTGCTTACCAAACAAGTGCCTGGGCAGCAATGTGAGGCAAGCAAGTAGGCGGAGCGTTCGTTGTTGCATTTCATGCGCCAACTGACAGCGTGACAACAGCTGTAAGCCAAGGAGCCCCCATTAAAGGAAGGCCTTCGTCAAAGCTTGGTACGCGATGTGCAAGGTGGGCGAGGTGTGGGCGGGCAATGTAGGCTAGCGGTCAGCATGTGGCTGACAGGACAGCGCTCCGCAGTGGTACGATTCCTTCCGCCACACCCTGCACAGCCAAGTGGAGCTGGCGGCTGGCACTCCCTGTGCGTTTCCAGGGCAACACGGCTGGAGACAGCTGGCAACCAATCAACCCGACCTGCGATAGTTGCCAACTGCCGGGCGTAGCAAAGCGGAGCGGCAGCAGCTGGCTTCAACTTCATTGTATCACCAGGCTCAACCTCGCATGAAAGTCAGACACTGCCTCAGGCTGAGGCTCCTTGCTTTCCTCCCTCTCGAGTTGGCCGCTGGGAACTCCTCCAGATGCACAGCCTCAGAATCCCCCGCTGACTGGCTTGCCGCCCAAGGGTCACAATGCCGGCTGGCACCACCTTCCTCTGCCACCCGCCACCAGCCAGACCTCATTGCCCATTGAAGGACCTCAGACGCTTTCCAACTTCTGAAAGTCCTCTAGGGTATCTCGTCTCCTGGTGACTAGACGGCTTCTTTCTTTCACATGTCCATGTGTAGCTCGCAGCACTTGCTGGCTGAATATGCAGCCAAGTGTATCTTGCTTCGCCTCCACTCAGCAGGTGAGCAGTCCTGCATTAATGCAATATTGTTCAACCTAGAGTGCTGCTGTTTTGAGGCAGTCCCCCTGCTTGTAATTATGCAGCCCTAGCGGGCCCTTGGACGCATCGACCAGTGCGGTGCAGCCTCGATTTGCACCTTACCTCGGCTGTTGTGTTGAACACCTAAATATGGCTTTTCCTGCCGTCCCGTCCAAACTGGGAGCGAAATGTGTGCAGCATGTCGTCTGGCTAGCTGCAGTACAGTCACCTGCAGCTCCAGGCATGTGCACGTGAATTAACAACACGGCAGCTGCACCTGCTGCGTACTTAAGCTCTGCTTGACGTGTCTGCTCCATTGTTCCCACCTGCAGCTCAAGTTCCGCATTCCACCACCCACTCTTGACCAAGACCCACAGTCCCTTAAGCCAACATGATCTGCCGCCGCCCCACTGTGTCCTTCCTGCTGCTGGTGGGCCTTCTGGGCCTGTGCCTCTGCCTGGCCATCCACAGCGCTCATGCCAGGGACGTTCCTGGTGCCAGGCAGCTGCTCCAGACTGACCTCGATGAAATGAAGCGCCATGCGTGCCGCAAGGGAACCGTGAGTCAACTGCCTGGCCATGGCTGCTGCAGCTGCTGCCCACTGACAGGTTGACTGCTCAACTGCGCAGGTGTCCTGCATCTGCAGAATGTACGGATAGTTCCGGGTACGTCATAACATTTCCGTGCTGCCGTAGCCTTGCTGGCCTGCGCACCAGCATGCTACTGGCCCCCGCTCAGTCAGCAGTTCATGCGGTGCAGGGCACGGACTGCTCCGGTATTGAGGGCTATTCGCTGGACTGTGGGGCCCTGTGCGCCTACGACCACAGGTGGTGCCTGCAGGCCACTGAGTTTGGTGTTGGCACACTTGGCTTCGGGCTGCTGGGGTGAGTTGGGCTAGCTGGCAGTGAACGGGTGGCAGTGAATGGGGAGCTGGAGTTGACTGGGGCAGACGACCAGTTGCAGCATCAAGCGCAACTTCCAGTGCTAGCACGGCATTGTTGGCTCAACTTTGCACGAACGTTCAGCTGTGCGATCAGCCAAGAGGCACTGCTAGATGTCCATGCACGTGATGCAAAGGTTGCGCTTGCTGATTCGGTGTCTGTGCATGTTTGCCGGGCTATGCCATGCAGGCTGGATGAGTGCTGAGCAAGGCCTCCAGTGGATGGAAGCAACGAAGGAATCTCAGGTCAGATGAGTGCTGCAGACACACACCAGTCTGTACGATACCATGAGCGCAAACATAAACATCAACGCATGACTAGAACCTCTAACCCGTTGGGCATGGAGAGTGGGCTTGAAACACAGAATTTTTCAAAGCTGATGCATGTGCCTAGGAGCCCAAGTTTCATCCAAACCGTTGGGGAGTATTGAATGTGTAAATACCTGCAAGTGCCTCATATCAACACATGGAACGCCACGGACGGAGCAGTTCAGTCGGTGCATGACTGGGAAGATGATGTGCCGCCATCGAGGTGGGCACCTTCCAGGGTGGCAAGCTGCCAGAGAAGCAGGCATGCAGAGAACATAAACAGCCTCACTAGACCCAAGCAGTGCTGCAAAGGCCTGGTGTCCATCCGGCTCAGTGGTGGTATCAGTGGAAGGGCTTAACCTCAACCTTGGCCGGAAGCATGAGTCGGGTGGCAGCGACTAAAAGGTGGGTTTTGGAGGCCACTGAGGCATCCCGTACTGCCAGCGTTGATCAATGCTGCAGTGCCCCAACGCTGCCAACAGAAGTGCTGGTGGGAGTGGTCATGCTGTTGCTGCATGGCATGCTCCGCCAAGGGCAGTAACTGGGCCTCAATCCCACACTCCTGGCCATACAGATGCTGCTTATGGTGCTACAGCTGATGGGGACGGGTAGGTGGGTGGGTGGG
>JAAMXP010005668.1:0-12259 GCA_019693395.1 Ettlia oleoabundans
AGTCTATATACTTAACTCACAATCATATCTGTGTTTATTTGATCAACAACCCCAAGACGAATAAACACAAGAAAATTGTGAGCGTGTGCTTTCAAGATAGCCTTTTGTTGCAGGCGTGTACCTCCATTCTAATTGCTCCTTGTGGCTATGCGCACCATTGTAAGCAATTAACATTGTAAGCAATTAACATGCAACTTGCATTATCAAAAAAAGTTAAAAAAACAGGGGAGGCTGAGGCGCATTTACTGCAGACATTTGTCACTCTCCATCAGCACCCACGCACATCGACAATGGCAGCCTGTGGTATAGCTTGGGGGCCCTCCCAAAGCTTGGAGCCTGCCTCGACCACCTTCAATGCAGCCAGTTGGGAGCAGCTGTCCAGTTATACTGGTTCACCAGGACGTGTTCGTGATTCTCAAGCGCCGATTCCCACCAGTTTGCCATGATAGCTGCTTTCAGCGGACGAAGCAGCGGAGGATGGGGGCCCGCCGCTTTGATTGTTGAGTGCAGCTGCGGCGGCTTCTTCCTCTCGAATGATCTGCAGCCACTCCCGGTTGTGTGTCTCAAATCTGAGGCGCTGCACGCTGGTAGCCCACTCCGCGCTGCTGCCTGCAATGGCCCCCAAAGCGGCATCTGCTGCGCGAGCCACCTGCACGCTACCACACTGTTTGTTGTTGGGGAAGATGGTGGCCAAGCACATGGACGGTGTGTCCACTGCAGAACTAAACAGTGCAAGTGATTTGCCTGTGCATAGCAGCAATTTACCTAGCCATGCCGAGACACCTGGCCTTTGTTTATCAGGCCATGCATTCACAGGTAACATTTCACAACAGTGGCAGACTCTGTGACATGTCTACGAGTGGCAACCTGTAGAGCAGTGTGGCATTACCTCGCGTAAGGGGTGCTCCAGCAGCTCCGCAAAGCGTGCCACCAGCTCTGCATGGACGAGAAGCGCGCTCCGGGTGGGCCCCTGTGCCATCAGCCGTGCTGCTGAAGCTGTGGTGGCCAGCACGAATGCGTCGTCCTCCATCCTCTCCAGCATCAGAACATAGAGGGTATCCACCTATAAATGCGTACAAAACGAGCATCAGCCACCAGAACAAGGCCACAACGTCTTGATGAGCCTGGGCTCCCTGCGCTTGGGATGCCTTATAGTACATACAGTGGTCCTGTACGCTCCCAGATATTGGCCCTGCCCCGCTGCCCAATAGCTCACCAATCCTGCTGCTACCAGCATGCCGGCGCACGCCTCATCGGCGCACAGCACCCCGGCAGCTCGCACCACCTGCAGCAGCACGTCATCCTGCTTCGCTGTACTGCCACCAGCTGCTGCCAGCTCAGCAAGGAAGGCAGGCAGCTGCGTGTCCTCCAGCAATTCCCTATAATCGTAGTCAGGGATTTCCAGGCAGGAAAGGCAGCCCAATGCTTCGACAAACACTGCAGGCGGCAAGCTCCCTCCCTGCACCGGTAAGAGCAGCCAGAGGTGTGCCATGGGTGTTTGTCAATATGGTAGACACATCGTGCAAAACTTTTCAATACTATTGAATCTTCCTATTCCAGATTCAATAGGAAGGAATCTGCCTTTTTTGTTATGTCAGGCCAAATGAGAGACAAGCAAGCCCAGCCGTTTCAGCAACCAGCCACCTAGATAGGCAGCCTACCAGCCGCCAGAGCTGCAACAAGCCGCACCATGACTAGGCGTGCCATGCGGGGTAGAGTGGGGGCGAAGCACGCCCTAATTGCTTCAGAATCGTGCTGAGCGAGGGCCCGTAGCAGCTTCCAAAGCAGCTCATCACCCACTAAGGGGCCCCAGGACGCTGCTGCAAGTTCCTCTGCTGGTGCTTCTGACGGCGGTGCTCCAGGTGCCGCCGCGTCAGGTGCTGCTGTTTCTTCAGGTGCTGCTGCTTCTGCCTCTGCTGCTGCTTCTGCCTGCACTGCTGGCAAGGGCGATGTGTCTTCAGCCGGGTCTGCTGAGCGCTGCAGTGCCACTCCATCTATAGCTACCTCTGCAGTAGCTGCAGGGTCTGCAGGCCTTAATGCACGGGCTAGCAGCTGATCTAGCCTGTCACCACGTGCCATCTCCTCCGCTACACGCGTGCTGCATGCCAGGCTGATCATGAGCGCTGCCAGATCAGGGCAGGAAGTTGCCAGGGGCGCCTCAGCCGCCATCAGCATAGAGTGCAGGGCTGATATGGCATCTGCAGAGGAGAGCTGGGTGAAAGCGAATGATTTCAAACCTTTCCTTGAAAAAAAAATTTTAGACCTTCCTGGAAGGGAAGAAGTTTCAAACCTGCCTTCCGCTAGACATGGCATGCACAACTTTCACTACTGCTTCCAGGCCCATCGCCACCCGTTACGGATGGCTTCCTTTGGCTCTGGCAAGCATGGGGCTTGGATGCAAGCCTTGCCAATGCTCACCTGTGTACAGGAACATGCTGCGGTTCTTGGCCTGTAAGGACATATGGTAGAGAAGGCCCAGCACCAGCTGCTGCAGTTGCGAGCCCTCCCCCCGCTGCTGCTTGCCTGCCTGCTGCTGCTCAACCGCCTGTGCTGGTTGCTGCTCGCTCTTGCCGCTGGTGGCGCGACTCGGGGGCTTGGGCCGCTTTTTCAGCAGTGCTGCCACCTTGCCAATCAAGCCAGCTGCCACCATCTGCTGCCGCATGTCCTCGTCAAACGACAGGTTGTGCAGCAGGCGCAGCACGCTGGAAACCAGCTGATCGTCGGCTATCGGCCCGATGCCGGCAGCAGGACCTGGCACCAACAAAGCCAGCTGACTGACGACTTCTGCATCCCGCAGCGCTATGCTGTTCTCAGCAAACACAGACAGCTTGCGCAGGAAGGTGGTGATCAGCACCAGCAGCTGAGGGCTGCCACGATCCAGCAGGACAGCCAGCAATCTCAACAGGCCCTGCAGTTCACGGCACCGGGCCTGCAACTTGACCGCCCCCAACGAGGAGCAAACTGTGCATGGCATGTGCCCTCACCTTCTTATGCCCCATGCAACACCTCCATGTTGGCGGTGCTGGTCCTTATCACGCCCAAGCAGTTAGCTGTTGATATCAGCACGGGACTATGCATATGCATGAAGGAACTGGCGAAACCCTGTTGGACACAATGCACGCACCTTCTTCACCATCTTCTGCTCCACTGCCACATCCTCTGCCATGTTGAGCAGCAGCGACAACCCCACATAGAGGAGCGGCTCCTGGCGCGCTAGTGCCAGCGCCAGCCGCTGCTCAGGCTCCGTCAGGATGTCCCCAGCTAGCAGCTTAGCACCCACATCCCCCACCACTACGCCCTCCTGCTGCTGCCAGCGCTCCGCGCGGCGAAGCTCGAGATCCAGCAGATCCATGGTGAGGGATCCCACCTGATTCTGCAGGCACAAATGGACCATGGCAGCACACATCCAAATGACCCAAGAATGGCAGTTGGCAGCACTTGGTTTCCAACTGTGAAGCAATTGGGTCATCTTTGCTGCTAAACGCATGCATGGATTCTATGATTTCATGTGAGAGGACCTGCCAGGGTGGCTGAATGGGTATTGTGCCTCACACCTGCAACAGCAGTCCGTGCGCCTGCGGTACGTGTGACAGAGTGAAGAAGACCATCAACAGGCTGATGCAAAGCTCCGCACTCCTCTTGGCATCCTCCCTCAGAAGCCGGGCCAGCGCTTGCAGGAGGGTGGGGTGCGCTTGCAGTGGCCCTAGGCTGCGAGGGTGACGGAACAGATGAGCGACTGCTGCCGCAGCTGCCGTCTTCCTGCGAAGGTCGTCCTCGTAGAATTCCTCCTGTGTGTATGAAATTGCAGACAAGGAAAAAGGGAAGACAAGTTTTTGCGTTGTAGCGCACGGAGACATTGCGCAGGCAGAAGCAAATAGAAAGCATAATACAACGACGATATGTGTAGCATGTAATGCTGCGCTCCTAATTTATCAACTGCAACACCTCGATGATTGAGCTGTAGCCTTTCCTTCTCTCTACATGCACACCCAAAGGGCGGGGGCTAATAAGCTCCTCATGAACTCACTAGGTAAGCATCTAGGCGCTCTATGTTGGCTTTGCCCGCGGCAGCAGCCAATGCCTGCGTGGCGCTGGCGGCTGCGTCTTCTAAGTACCGTTGTTGCTCGCCCCACAGCCAGTGGCGATCTAGATCACTAACGCGATGCTGTGCATCCAGGGAGCTGGCAGCCTTACTTTCAGCAGGAGGGGGAGGCAGCCGTTGCTGCCAAGCCTGCTCAAGCAGCTGCTCCACTTCGGCCAACCGCTGCGGGTGCAACAGCTTGCAATCATCAACGATTCTTTGTGCCAACTGATGCAGGTCGCCATCCTCGGGTATCTGGAAGCTCAACCTGCAGGCAGTCACGCAGGCAGATACGCAACTAATCGCAACTGGGTGCTGCGGCGTGCAGCGACCCGCCGGCGCCGCCAGCCGCACCGCTTAATGCCTTGTTTGGTTGATTGCGCAGCTTCCTCGCCGCTAGGGAGCACGGCGACCTCCAAGCTCTGCGCAGAAAGGGGGCACCCGGGCGGGATCGTCAAGTCCTGAGCAGCCACCAGGTTGGGAAGGGTTTCTTTGCGCACCTCATAGTAAACCTCCAGTGCACACCCGTCGGCAGCCAGCTCAAGCTTCCCAGGCCGCACCTGCAAAGCGTGCAAGCCGGCTTAGCGACCGCGCAATAGCGGCGCAAGGCAAGTTACCTTTGCGGGCCCCCACAACTCGCCTTTTTGCGCGCCGACATTGATTGAAATCCACTTAATGACAAAGCTGCTACGAACCGCTACAATCTCCTCGCATCGCAACTTTTGACCGGGCGGAAAGGGGCACAGATTGTTGAAACTTTCAACCAAGGGAATAATAAGCAGTGAAACGTGACTGGAACTAGGCGCGGAGGCATCCCCCTGCAAGGTTTCCTGCGTCACCGCCACGCTGCGCCCCCATGCTTTGCTGCCCGGGCTGCCTGCTGGAGCATGCATTGCACTGTAAAGCGTGCAACTGTTCAATGCTATATCACAACGGGCTTCGGTGCTTAGGCGAAACATGCAGGTTGGGAAGGTCTGGCCGTTCATCCTGAGAAATATGCAAGAAGGGGACGCCTGGCTGTTCATGGATGCATGAAGGCGAAGGTCCAAGCATCGTAATGATCTACACGCATGTCATTCAAAACCTGTATAGCGCAAGACTGCTTGCGATGCGGTGAGATCTTGTCCACGTGTGTGTTGGTGTGCTGCAGCTGCTGTGCATGCAGCGAGTTGTTATGCAGACAAACGTCGGCTGTTACATTGTTCGAAGCTGTGGCTGGCTCTTCCCTGGCTCCACGCGCTTTTCAGCGGAGCATCCTCCTCCGTCAACGCCGTCGGATCCACCGTCCCATCAGCCAATTCGTCAGGGTTTCTTGACGGCCGTCGCTGAAGACGTTCCCTGCACGCAGCATCATGCTGCACATCAAGCAGTTGCTTGCAGATCAAACAAGCAACACTCAGCTAGAAGGTACAGAAGCAGTGCAAGCAGTCTGGCTTGCGACTACACAAATGTGCAACAAGGTGGTGCAGACATGAGTGGTCAGTGGTCCGGCAAAGACAGCTGAACCCATCACAATGTCATTATGAAGTTGGTCAACCAGTTGCTCTTTTGCTGTGGGCTGTGCTGCATCTTTATAGCGGCACATTCTGCTGACGACAGACTGTAGAGCCCCCAATACTTCAAGCCAGCCAGCCAGCCAGCCAGCCAGCAAGCAAGCGAGCCAGTGAGGCAGCAAGCGAGCAAGCAAGCAAGGCAGCAAGCGGGGCAGCAAGCCAGCAAGGCAGCAAGTGAGCGAGCAAGCAAGCGAGCAAGGAGCCACAGACTAACCTTTGAAATGCCGCCGGCAACAGATGACGCAGTTACCCCGGCGCTGGCGATCGCGGAAGTTTCATCCACCAACGCGCCGCCGGAGGAAGCAACTTTGGCCCCTGCATGATAAGGGGGCACCATAGGGGGGCACAGCACAGTAATCAGAGAGCTTAAAACACATCCTTGTAACGCAAATCCCGTAAAGTACATCACGTAACAGCCATCCCCTGGATATCCATATGATGAGGGTAGTGAGCAGCAATCAACTATGATGTTTGTCTCGCACACGCGGGAAAACGCCGCAGGCTACAGTGCTACCCACACCTCCAGCTGACTGAACTACAGAAGGGGCAACGCACCGTTGTTGGCAAAGGTGGAAGAGCTGGTCTTGGCAATGCCCAAGTCCTTGACAGCTGCCAGAGCATCGCTGTCAGCCTGCATGACAAGTCAACAGCAGGGCCAAGGTGGCATAACCAACGGTGTGTGGAGAGACGGGGACAACAACTATTTGGAGTACAACCCAGCAACATGTTCCACCTCCAGGTTACCATTGCCAAAGTTAGTGATGCCGACTGTTGCGTTGCACAGCGACCAGCGCAAAGCGAGTCTAGCTGCCAGCAAAGGCACATGATGGCGCCAGGTGCCAGCAAATAGGGATGCACGGCTGGGCCTTGGGGAAGTGAAGCAACACAGGGCGGGCAAGAGAGCAGCGTGCGTGCACCTGTGGCTTCTCAAAAAACGGGCAGCATTTGCCCACTGCTTTTGCTTCTTGTGTTCGCTGTCTGCCTAACCGCAGCGGTCTGCCTAGACGGTTCCCTGACCGCAATGGAACTTGCAACACCGATCCACTCACAGCAGCAACGCCGCCCTTGCCAGCCTTAGAGGCGGCCAGAGTGGCAGCAGCAGCCAGATCCTCGGTAGCAATGGCGGCGCCCGCTCCCACCGACTTGGCACCTGCATCAAAGAGATGCAGTTGTATATGCAATAGCCCGTTTGTAACAAGAGCAGAATGAGGGAGCACAGCGGAGCAAATCAGAGAGTCCATACGGCGAGCGACTTCCCTTACCAGGCACCCCCTTGATATTCTTGCGAGGAAAGTGGCGCAATGCCAAACCATGATGTTGTGCCACGCATGCGAAAACGGTTCGAGCTACATGCTACAGTGCCACTGATGCGTGCAAGCTGCCCAGGTTAAGAAGAGGTGCAACACACCGTTCTTGGCAAAGGTGTCGGAGCTGGTCGCGGCAATGCCCAAGTCCTTCACAGCTGCCAGAGCGTCTGTGTCAACCTGCGGGACACGCCGGGGCAGGGCCAGGGCGGCGTCACCAGTGGTGTTTGGGGAAACAGGGTGACTGCATCGGAGCTCTTTTGTGGTGGATATGGTGCGGCGCAGGTGGGCAAGTATACGCACCAGACCACCACATTGGCATGGCCCAAGAAGCCGGCCAGGTGTGTGGGAGCTTCGTCACCTTAGATAGGCCGCCCTTTCCAGCCTTTGAGGCAGCCAGAGTGGCAGCGGCTGCCAGGTCATCAGTGGCAATGGCGCCGGCCAATCCAAGCGACTTGGCAGCTGCATCAAAGAGTTGCAGTTGCAATTGCCTGATAATGCTTGGGTGGGTGGCTCGTTGGTGGTCGCGGGTGTTGTGGGATGTGGCACAGGGAGCCGTGTTCGGGGTGGTAGAGGTAAAAGGGGCCCCAGGCAGCCCCATAGACTTTCAACCAGAACAACGAGCAGGAATGGCAGTTGGATGGTGGCAACTCAGGACAGCCTGGGGCGGACACCGCAGCTTGAGCGCCAAAACAGCTGTATGCAGGAGGCAGGGGGGAGGGAAAGCAGGGAAACAAACCATGGTGATGCGCAAGTGTTCGTAACCCCACGACAAGTACTTGGAAGTCAGGCTATTAGCAGATGTGGTTGGGAATAGGGCAACAGAATCACTCACGGGCTTTGGTGATCGCTTTAACACGAGCCTTGGCCAACTTCTTTGGGGGCGGCGGGGCCTTGCTCAGGGACTTGAGGATGCGCCGGGAACTCAGCTTGTCACCCAGTGTTTCATCATCAGACACTGGACGCAGATGGCGACTACAGGTGACAACCATTGGAGGGACATCGAATATGGAAGTACAACATTCTAGGCTGCAACATGCTGGCCTGTATTAGGCAGTAGCATGCCGTATAACGGAGTGAAAGTGCAATCCGAAATGTTCTGTTTTGTTCCTTCTTGCAGCCTAGAACGAAACAGGGCATGTCAGACTGCGCGCTCACTCCGCGGAAAGGCATGCAACAGCCTAATACAGGCCGAACCAGTAAACAGTTTGCGCAACGGGCGCCATCGCCATTGGGTGTGAGAAGCCAAATGCTGACGTGAAAACTCGTGGCGGGCAATGTTGGCCACCCCAGCAGGCAGGCGTGAAGCTGGTTGCGGTCAAGTAGTGATGACAACAGGGAAACTAATGTGACAAGACCCAGAGGATGGGTAGCAAAGCTACCAGGCAGGCATGCTGGCACTCACCCGGCCTGGCAGTCAGCGCGGGCGCCACCAGCAGCCTGCAGCATAAAGCAAGTAGGGGGTGTAGCGTGCTGCTTGAGTAGGGGATGACCACAGCAAAATTAAGACGTTAGCATGAACAAGGCTAGTGGGGTACAGTGGTAATGCGTATGAAGCTGGATCACAGTCGCAGCAGGCAACCTTAGATTGTGCACCAGTCCAAGCCGGCAGTACATTTGGGGGCCCACCACTCACCCGGCCATAAGGCAGAGCAGCATAAAGGAGCGCATGCTTGTGGATCACCCGGAATAGGTTGCCAAGGCCAGTATCTGCATTTTCAGGGCAACCGGGGGAGCAAAGGCTCATGGGAAACAGCACTGCGTGACCTTGGACAGTAGCCCCCTTGGAGGCACCAGGTACGTCAGGCAGCCAACCCTTCGAGCTGCAGGCTGCTTCTCGCACCTTAAGGAACCCTGCAGGGCAGCTTCCTGCAATGGTGGGGCAAAGGGTAACAAGAAGACGCAGCGACAATTTCACTAATGTACGGCTGCACAGCATGTAAAGCGCATTTCTTGGAATTGGTGATGCCTTGCTCAAACAGCTGAAGACCAACGAGCAGCAAAGTCACTGTATGACCTGCTACTACCTTTGTTAAATGCAAGTCGGCATCCCCTTCGTTTTTGAGAACTGCCATGTCCCCACCTGCGAGCAGCTGGCGCGTGCCGAGCGGAGCTGCCTGTCCCGGCAGCTACTGCAGCCCTGTACGCAACTGGGTGCTTGCGGCCAGCTTGCTTGGTTGGTTGGATGCTCGCTTTATGTGTCTCGAGCTCAATCTCCATCCTCTGCAAATAGCTTCAAAATACCAAACCTGCTGAAGCAGCGTGTGCAGGACATGTATGCTGCCTGCTTGCCTGGACTGCCTGCACCCAGGCATTCCAGCAGCGCTTCTCACTGCTTACTTACGCCACAGTTCCCATGCTTTTGTTTTGCTAAGCCCCATGCTACTTACCCACCTAGCAGCTGCAACCGCTGAGGATTGCCGAAGGGTAGGGCCTACTGAAGGTTTGCAGGATGGAAAAAGGACGTGTCCCAAAGTGCGCAGCCAGCCGTGCAAACTCGCCTCCAGATGCAACATCTGTCTGCCGCTATTGGCAGATGCCGCCAGGCTGCTCACATGTGCCAAATTTTCTACGCAGACAAGTATACAGGGAACAGGCAAGTCACCAGCAGGTAGCTCAGCATAAGCGGACGGGCATACAGGCAAGCGGGACAGATGGCACCCATGCAAAGCCATTCGCTTTGTAAGCATGATCCTCTCCAGGCGCTTCCCCCAGTATTCAGGCAGCAGATCATGCCTGGCAGTTGATTCAGCGAGCATACAACACTTGATTGTAGATGGTATGTTGGGAAACACACGCAGGGAGAGCAACAGCATCGCAGCACCAGCTGGCGGTAGCGGCAGAGGCACACCGGCATGGTCGGGAAGTCCGCAAGTCCTCCGGCACGTGCTACCTTTCGACCAAGACGGGGGGGAAGTCGGCTGTTGCCCATATAAGCCGAGCGCGAGCAGATGTTGTTGCCGCTCTCGATTCAACATTTTGGGGTTTTCCCTGCCACTGCGCTGCTGATCGTCTTTCTCTCGGGTGCCTTTTGCTGTTGCCCTAGAGTCGACTGTACGGCACGAGAAATGGTGCTGGCCAGCACTGAGCGGTAGGCTGTCCCTTGCTCGCATCCCTTGCGGGGCGTGATGTTGCGCCATCGTAGGTGAATAAAGGGTTGGAACCTTTCGATGCGTTCCTGCAGGAAAAACTTGGATTCGTGCCACCCGACATGGCTCATGTCGCCGCCAGGGTGCCGCCAGCAGAGCGGGTTATGTCTCTCGCCGCTTGCAGGACATGTTTACTTGCCGACGCCTCCAACCTCTCCATCTGCCTGTACCAACTTTGTAGCCTGCCGGTGTCATGCAGATCACTGTGGCACCTACCTGACGCTGCGCCAGGTTGCATGACTTGGCTGCCATCCATACGTGCGCTTGACAATGATGCCAGTTCTGTTAGGGATGCAGCCTTAGGGAAGTGAGAGCCACCGGCAACCTGCAAGCGACCAAACTGCGAACAGCCCGCCCTACTCATACTTCTGGGTAGGCCAGCACAAATCAGAGCATCAGCGGCACGGCGAGCGGCACAAGAGACGGGCTGGTAAGTGCTACCTATCCGTAAGATCATGAAGCGGGAGTAGCGTCAAACTTCCATGTAAACCCTTACCAGTTCTCCACGCAGCACCTCTCCTCTCATGACAGGATCTGCTTGTACTCGTCGTGCATCCCCGCTGCTACTGCATTCCCCGTACGCGCGCGCCGTCCCCCTTGCTACTTGCTTTCTTGTGTCCCTACCTGCTGCATGCCGGAGATGCCCTTCGACAGCCTGCCTGCGACCTCTGAGCACACTTCTGACCTGCCTGGCCCTTGACCTACTAATACAAGTAACGTATGCGCTGCTGCAGTCGTGTTAGGCAGACGCAAAATGCCTCGGTGCTGGACGGCAACAGCAGCACCGCATATGCAGGCGGGCGGGTGCCAGCAAGGCGCGTCCTGCAAACCCAGTAAGAATCCTTTTGATCGCGCTGTCTAGTATACTTGCGGACAGCCAGCAACGGCTGCAGCGGCACGGGCAGACCACAAGCCTCTCATCCTGCAGCAGGGCAAGCTGGTCGCCGGCTAGGATGCATATGTCCTTCAAGCGGTGTAAAGAGCGCATCGTGCTTGGCAGTTGTGCAGACCAAGAAACATTTTCACCTCAGTGCCAGATTTATTTTAGTTGCTTCGATCCGGATCGAGGTGGATTGTTCCCCATCCACGTGGCAGAGCCGCGATTCAGCTGCGATGGATTTGAATTTGACGCAAGAGGAAGCCGCAGTCGAAGAGCAACATGCAGCGGGGGGTTGTTGACTTCAAACTGGTCACGTGCGGGCCAGCTGGCCTGCAGCCTGGCGCGCTTTCGGCACGTCCCACCTGGGATGTGCCAATTGTGATGAAAACTCGTGGTAGAGTATATATTACTCGGTCGAAGACCATACCCTGCGCGTTTCCATTGCTGGAGTGGCCAAGCGCGAATCAGAGCTTCAGCTTGGGGCTCGCTCACCTGCACCTGAGGCAGTGGAGCCAGTCCAAGAACTCATCCTTTCTGTATGCTGGAGGATCCCAGGCGTGAGATAATTACTCAGGCGGTGTGGAGCAGCGCCGCCAGCCAGGCAGGGGGGCTCTCAGGCACTACAGCCAGCATGGTGTTGTCCGGCGGCGGCAGCCGGGCGAGCGCTGGCGGGACAGTTGCGGACGAGGCCAGATGCAGCAACCCACGCCTGCGTCAGCCGGCAGGCAAGCAGCTTTGTGCCCTGCAGTGCCAGGTAAGCGGCATACTTGGCACTTGTTGATCCCAATCAAGGCATCATGGACAGCCAATTGGCATTGCCATGCCACACTCTGCCGCCCGGCGTTCACGGCTTGCATCTGCTTTGCCGCTTGTCTTTTGGGAAAGGCATTGACATCTGACAAGTCGCCAGCGTGCTGAGATCTCCTCTGAGATAAGGTGTCCAATGTTCCACTTGTGCTGCCCCGATGCAGGTGCCTGGGTGCACAGAGCCTGTCACAAGCGGCTCCCAGTTTTACCGCAGGTGCGCTGCAGCCGGCTGTTGCATAGTCATCAACAACCTCCCAGCACTAGGCAGCACTGTGCCGATCACAGAGAGGAGCAGCCCGGCCAGCACGACAGCCGGCACAAGCCGGGCCCCTCAGTACATTACTCAACATAAGGCCTGACCCTGCTTCTTCCATCAGCCTTTAAGGACGCCCCAGTCGTAACGTACACAATCAAGGCCCTGAACCTGCTCCTTAAGGGCGACTGGGCCGCGCTCACTTCCGTGCGCGCAGCGAGGGGCACACCGG
>JAAMXP010005677.1:0-16236 GCA_019693395.1 Ettlia oleoabundans
GGGTGAGTGGGGTGGGTGGGGGGCTCTCGTGATGGTTTGGCATGTGGATGGAGGCTTGTGGGGTTTGATATGGGGCAACGACTTGTCATGATAGGGACAAGCAGCAAGCGGCAGCACCACCTACTCCATGCAGGGGGTTTGGGTAGGCCTGGGCGCAAGCCGGGACCTTTGCTACGCTGTTAAACAGAAAGGCTGTCGGGCAGGCAGGCAACACACGGTTGTAGGCAGGTGGGCAGGCTGACTGACTGGCAGACCACTTCAGCCTCAACAGCTCAGGAAGAACTGTCAAGAAGCAAAGCGTGATTGCGTTCCTTTATGTTTTACAGAACCATACACAAAAATCGTGCTCACCTGCCACCCAGCGACCATCAGGTGAGGCCGCCGCCAGGTTGCACGGCACCGGAAACGGTCCCAGCGCCGCCGTCCGAAATCTCTCACCATTGAAGATGTGCTGTCCAAGGTGACCGTCCAGTACAGCACCTGCGGCTGCCTGTGCCACAGCCCTGACTATACGTGCCTCCACTGCTGCGGCATCGGTGGGAGCAAGTGCTGCTGGTGGGGGCGGTGTGGGGCTGGCAAGCAACTGCCAGGTCACTCGGGCGCCGGCCGCGTGCTGGGTTGTGCGGAAGAAGTTGACCTGCGGCGATGAAGGAGTGAGGTACATTTGATTGCGAGTGAGATACGGTAATATGAATGGTTCAACACAATAGCATACGCTGGTCCTTCAAAAAACAACAACAAAGTGGGCCCGCTCGCAGCAGACGCACAAACCCCCGCTTGCAAGAAGGCAGTTCCTCCGTGGCACCATTCACCAGCTAGTCTCACCGGTTGCATCTGCCAGTGGGGTGACTTCTGGCCTAAATTGGCACATAGCATCTGCTGGGGCCGCAAATCACCGCCGCTGCTGCCACTGCTGCTGCCGCTGCTGCTGCTTAATGAACTGCCGTCTTCTGGCAGGTCAAACACATACACGTAGCGGCTCTGCACGGCGCACAGGTGGAGGAAAAATAGTGCTGCGGGCTGGACACATGTGTGGGCCAGCGAGGTTCTAAATAACTTGAGGATCTCCTTGACTGGCGCTTGCAGACTCAACATTGCGATGTGTATAATGCTTGCCCACCGTCACGTGCTGCTCGCCAGTCAAACCAGTCAGAGGATCAATGCTATCGGCCTGCCACTCGCCTGATCTGCCGCCAGCAGCCGCTGCCTGCCGGCCACCAAGCCGAACCGCACTCCATTGCACATGCCCTCCATGTCATACGGGGACTGCAAAGGGGCAGCACAGGACAGCAAAGGAAGGGGGAGGTTGCAAGAGAGCAATGTAGAGGACGTCGTCAGGGGACTGCACTGAGGCAGCTCAAGACAGCAAACTCGAGCTAAGATGCCATATGAGGGCTGCTGCAGCAGGGCAAGAAAGCAGGCAGTAGGGGTAAACATGCCATATGGGGACTGTGAGGCCCGCGCAAGGAAGCAAAGTAGAGGTGAAGATGTCATATGGGGACCGCAGAGCGGCAGCACAGCACAGCACAGCACAGCACGGTCTAGCTAAGATGCCATACGGGGGCTGCTGAAGCGCAAGAGAACAGGCAGTAGAAGCAAAGATGCCATATGGGAACTGTGAGGGGCAGAGCCAGTCCGCAAACCAGCAATACAGCTGCTGGATAAGATGTGATCAGATCCACCATATCCATCAACTCGGAGTGAACAGAGGAGCAAGCGTCCCCACAACACAGACTCTGCTCAGAATGTGTGCAAGGTATCGCCGCAGCATTGAGCATTCGCTCGTAACGAGGAAGGATTGTAGCAACAGATCAAGCCAACGTGCAGGCATGTGCAAGACCTAAAAGTAGGCTGCATTGCGCACCTGTCTGGCTTGCAATGGGTCCAGACCAAGCGCAAACACGCCACGCAGCATGACAGCTGCAGGGCTTGACTGCGCCTGCTGCTGGCCTAGCTGCTGCCCTGGCTGCTGCTGCTTGTGTTGATCCTGCTGATGTGTCACTCCCGGAAAGGCGGTGGGCTGCTTGCCCTTAGCTGTGTCACTCACACGCTGTGCCGTTGCTGAGTACATTTCTGTTGCTACACTTGCTGCTGCTGCGCATGCTCCCCCTGCTACTGCGGCTGGGACAGGGCCATGATCGGCACAGGTCTTGGCACCAAAATCTTGCTGAGAAGGTGCTACGAGGAACGTCAGGTTCTGGAAAGCAACGGGAAAGCAACAGGAGCAGCAGCAGGCAAGGGGGACTCAAGAGGCAGAAAAAACGTCAGCATTCACCACAACCACCGCCAGCAACACCCTTTTGAGGAAAATCAAGCTCTGGAAACACAACAACAGCAGCAAGCAGGGCATCGAGGTTTAGTGTGGCCTCTTGACATGCCACAAAACAAGACCCTGCATTCAACACAACCACCAGCAGCAACACCTAACCACATTTGGGTGGGCAACAGCTACTGCTGCCCCACTGCGAGATCGAGCAGCAGGGGCCAGGCACATGCGTACCTGCCGTGCAAGAGCTTGCACCTGACTTTGGTTGGGCAGGGCCAGGGGGGTGTAGAAGTAGTTGACGCCTTGAAGCTCTAGACCTGACTGCAGCGGCGGCCTGCGGTGATGGTGCAGACAGATGGGGTGCGGTGGGTGTGGGGTGGGGTGGGGAAGTGCAAGACAAGAATGGCAGCCGGCGGCCTGCAAGATGGAGCAGAGAGAGATGGGGGGCAGTTTATGAGATTTCCAATGCAGCAGCAGCCTGCAATGACCAAGCAGAGAGAGATGGGGGCAGTTGTGGAATTTCAGAAAGCGCTGCCACGCGTGCGCAAACCTAGCTATCACGTAAACCTAGCTAGCACCTGATATCGCCACAGGAACAGCCTGAGCACAACAACACCTTGAGAATAAAAACTGGCAGCCACACAATGCACCACGCAGGCATGCTTTTTGTCACAAGACCAGAATAGAGTTGCTGCATTTATCTATGATTGCCATGTCCTACGCCGCCGCAATGCGTGTATGAGCCTCGCTGGCTCCGAATCCGCTCTGTAAGTCAAGTCAAGAAAAATCACCCGCCAGGCCAAACAGGAGGCAGCTTTGAGGCGTGAGACCACAGAGCAAAGGCGTAACGGCGCAGCACAGCGCTGCGGAGCGCAGCACAGAGCAGCAGCTCCAGTGCACTACAGCAGCCTCCTAGCGCAACGCAGGTCCCAGCACTGCGCAGCAGCTTTCACCGCAGCTAAATAGCGCAAATCACAGCTCAAAACACAAGTCACAGCTCAGCGCCTGCCTGGGGGCTGCCGAGGGATCCAGGGAATAGAAGGTCAGCAGGCCGCCCTCTCCACCGGTGGCAATGAAACGCCCATCTGGCGACAGGGCCAGGCTGTAGATGTCCCGGAGAGCCTGGAAGCCACCCAGGCGTACCGCACCGGGCTGCAGGGAGGAAAATATAGGCGGGGCGGTTGAGAGGTATGGAGAGCCTGGAAACCACCCGGTCGCTCGGCACCGGGCTGCAGGGAGGAAAGAATACGCGGGACCATTGAAAGGTAAGGAGAGCCTGGAAGCAACCTAGTCGCACCGGGCTACAGCGAGGATGATGCAAGGAGGGACGGCAAGGCAGGAGGAACATAAGACGTCACAGAATGGTAGCAACAGTGATTGCATAGCAGGTGACAGCTTGGAAGCAAATGCAGGCACTCCCAAGCTGCAAGAAGGCTAAGATGCTAAACCTCGGGTTTCCACCGTGGAGTACAGACTTTCCAGTCCCTGCCAGTTCCCAAGCCTCCAGCCTCAGCAACAACCATTACTGCCCATGCCCGCCAGAGTTGCTCTGACTTCTGTGCACGCCGCACCACCTGATCACACACCTGGCTGATTCCAAGGTTCTTCACGCTGCCAGGTGGCGGCAGCAGCCATGCCACCACGCCCAGCGCATCGAACGTGACAGCAACAAGGCCGCCTGACGTGCCTGGTGTGGGCGGCAATTGGGCTACAGCCAGTGCATCCGCCGACTGAAAATGGTGCGACCTGAGGGCGCAAGAAGGGCAGAAAGAACAAATGATGATTCATCCAGACAAATATGTAGAAGCAGTAACCTTCGCGCCATGCAGGCAGCACTGACAGGCAGCATCGGTCAACCAAACTTGTAGACATCAACAGAATCAAGCTGACAAGACGAGGCTGGATAGGCTAACACGTTAATGTTCAGGCACGAGTGCGACCCTCCTGCCAAGCACAGCCTGCTGAGGCAGCCCAGCAAGAACCGCATAGCTCACGCTGTGTGCACTCCATAGGCTGCGTAACCAGGGCAGATGTGCCGCCCTGCAGTTTGTGCGGCCAGCTGTTGTGCTGCCTCTTGTTCGCCGGGAGCTGCAGCCGAGACAGGCAGGCAAGCAGGGTCGGGTAGACAGGTGGGCAGGCAGGGGAGTATGATTGGATTCAACTCAGCGCGCACAGCAGCATGGCGAGAGAGCGGTGGTATTATGCAATACTCGAGTAGCTGACCCAAGACAGCACATTTTACAGAGCTCTGTCTGTTGTGTGACTGGGCTGCCCAAGCGTTTCAGGAACACGTACCCAAATCCTCCGACTCCATTGAGTCTGCTTCACTGCCATCCTCCTCGTCGTCCCAATCCTCATTCCAGACCTGCACACACCCAGTGATGAGCGTCTTGCTGCCAAGGGATGGGCAGGGTCAGGTGCTTGCTATGCCAGGGTTTGTGTACATGATTCCAGATGCGGGACCCACGATTTTCAAGGCTATCACATACAGTGCATACGCAGCACTCAAAGCATTGCCAGAAACATGCTGACATGCTGGGTGCGCCACGAACAGACATGGTACAGGCAGCAGGAATGGTGCAGCAAGTCACCCACCCCCAGTTCATCGTCAGCATCCAACTCATCTGGAAAGTCTTCATCTACAGAGCAGACAAAATGCAGAAAGTGCTGATCTCAAGTCAGGCTTTTGGATCCAAGTTCGTTACTACCAAAAAAAGGAGCCACCTATGAAAGACAGATTGTAGGAAGGGGGCCATACGGCCGAAGGGCCGCCTATTCTCCGACAGCAGGGATAACCCGACAGCAGGAAAGAACCGAGATCTGTCAGCGCCGCTCACCATCCACAGCATCTAGCCAGTCCATCTCCTCCTCCCCCTCCTCCTCATCGCTAAACCAATATTCCGCCTCTGCATCTTCGTCTGCCATAGCTGCCTGCCCACCATTGGGTGAGGGTGCTGCTGCTCCCGCCCCTGCCTGGTGGGCGGCACCCTCTTCTGCGGCGTGCTCAGGCGCTGCACGTTCCGGCGCATCGTTATCCTCCCCGACGGCGTCGTGTGGAGCGCCTACAGGCAGCGGCACGCCGTCATGAACAGCACAAGGGTTTTGCGCAAGCAAGTACTCATCAGAAGCGAATGGCGGAGTTGGCTCGCTGCTTCTTTGATGCATACCTGGATGGTTGCTCGACATCGACAGGCCTGCTCGTTGGTGTTGCTGGGCAAGGAGGCGGCAATGGGTGCGCAGAATGTTGCTGCTGCTAAACTATATGCTGGTCTCGAGGACGTTCCGGAACACGGGAGGAGTAAGCAGGCAGCATGGATCCGTGTGAGACGACAGATTGGGGCAGTGTGCCATGTGGCGCCTTGTTGGCGCTGCTGCCGCCACTTACTGGTAGTGGGTGGCAGCTGACAGCGGCACTTTCTCTGCACATTACACGTGGTAGGGGATGGCCACATTCACTGCGCAACGGAATGGTATGCTGTCGCGTTCCTTACACGCAGCCAGAACACCAACAGTGTTGACTAATCAGAACTTTAACAGTGTTAACTGATCTGCGATGATTTGTAACCATATCGACTTGCTGTTTTTGTCCAGTGGCCACAAGTGGTTGCCTTCCACCTCTACCAGCTGAAATTGGCCACAAGTAAACCGCCTCCACTCCTGCGTAGCAGCACATGGGCCCACCAAATTGAGTGCTGCTATGTTGTAGAATGGAGGCATACTGCCACTGCAATGTGAGGAGGCGATTTTTCAAACAGGCATACAGCCATGGCCCAAGAAATCTCGACGATGTTTCTCACTTGTACCATATGCTGCTTGATGCGCCGATCGTGGGTGCCCCAAAATGCAGTGAGTGGGAAGTTGAAAGGCGATGCATGCGAGTGTCCATGCACATACTCATCGAACAATGTAAAATCAGCTCGCATGAGCGCCTGTAGAAGGCAGCAAGGCAGAGGTATGTTAATGGTAATCCGTGCTTATGACCACTCAGTTCAATCAAACAGCCCGCTCACATTCATATGGGCAGTGTACCGCAGTGTACTACAACATATGCAACAACTTTAGTGGACTTGTCCAAACTTGTGGTGTAGCGAAGCTCTGCCAGATGGCCATATGGTACATCAACACGTGCTTCACTTTCCCACACCTGATAAGTACCCCATAGGGCAGGCGAAAAGACCACTTCATTTACATCCCACCCTCGGCACTCATCCTGCAGTTCATAAGCTTTTTGGTCATCCCGCTAGTGTTGTTGCACTACTGGCATGCACGGTACGATCAGAATCAAAACACTACACACATTCACCGAGTCCAGGTTGGGCTGCACCTTGAACTGCTCTTCATCTAGACCTCGTTGCTGCCGCCAAGGTCGCTCGTCCCAAGGAATATCAGGGGCCGCCATGGCTGCACAATGGGACCATAAAAGTCTGAAGTTGACAGATTAACAGGCTAATGTCAAATCAGCATCTGATATGATCTGAAAACTCAAGCAGCTGTCCATGCCACGATAGTGGTTAATTTATGGGACAATGGCAGTCAGGACACCTCGCTCGCGTTCAATAACGTGGCGCCAGATTGTCAGACACACAGGAGTGCAGGGCATCAAGTGAAGCTTGCCTGAGAAGAAGACCTTAAGGGGCATTGGCAGGCCCTGGTGCTGAACCAAACACAAAAACTCGTAAGCATTCCAGGTGCCCACACTGTGTGCCACTATCTGCATAGCATGCTATGGCCATCATTCTCTGAAAACGCATGCACGGCTCATTTGCAGTATGATCTTGTCAAAGGCAGCTGCAACAACAGGTATAACCCTCAACAGCTTGTACATGCAACACTGCAATTGCAACAAACACCCTGCTTGCAACGTAGGTATGGCAGCGCATCAGCATAATGTCAGTCCAAATGCCTAAGAAGGCGCATTTTTGCCCTGTCTGGCTACAGTCTGCGTCTCACCACGTAAGGCACCTCCAGAAGCCGGCTAGCCACCACTGGCAGCAGTGCCGCCGCCAACGCTTCACAAGTAGTGAAGGGCGGCTCCTTGTTGCGCATGTTGCGACCTGGCGGCTGCACTGCCAAGCACTCGGCATTATTGGCACGACACCAATCCTACAGGTACAGGCAGGGTAAGATGAGGTAAGCAGTCACTCTTCGCCAAGTCTGCCACGCACTATGCCAGGCCAGACGAATGCTCACCAGGAGTGGTGAGGGTGCACGGCGCACCCCAGTCCCCTCAGAAGTGTACATGTCCTCGGCACTGCCCGCATTAGGGAAGCACAAAATGCGCATTCTGCGTAAGGGTGCAAACCACACACGCAAAGCAGGTCATGTTGCAGTGGTTCTGTGGTTTGGAGGGCAGCGCGGTGTAGTTGTTGAATTGCACGTTGAGGCCGGCAAACGCTGCTGCTGAGGGGACGGATGCATACAGCAGCAGCGTCACTTGGCGACTGCACCTGGGCTTGTCACGAGCTGTTCTGCTGAGCTCAACCCCAGGAAACCACCGCTTGAAGAGGGCCGCATCGGGGGGTGGGAAGCGGGCAACCAAGTCTGCCATCAAAGGCTGCGGTGGGGCCACCTTGGGAGCAGCACGCTCAGGCGGGGGCTTGCCACCAGTTTTGAAATACTTTCTGATTTTTCCTTCAGGCCTGAACACAAACCAGGAAGGACGACCACTGGTGCTTGCTGAGGGTGACTTGCGCTGATTGACGCAGCAAGCACCGGCAGCGGCAGATGGGATGGCAGCGGGCACCCCGCAGCAATCCCACCAGGTCCGCGCCTCCTCCGGCGGTTCAGGCACGTCGTACCCCTCCTCTTCAGCCTTCTCTTTCAGCACCTGCAAGTCCTTGCGAGAACAGCAGCAATGTCAAGCGGGCAACCACTGGTCAACATCACCACCCTACATCGGCCGTTGCAGCGCTTTCGCATCTCATTTTTTAAGGTGGTGTCGCGTACCGGAAACGCGTCAGCACACCTCTATCAAGTTGATGGCGCGCACTTCGGCTTCTGTCAGCGTCATGCTTCCCGGCGCGCAGACAATACACAATAGAATAAGAGCGATGGTCGAGCGTCGAAGAAAGGAATTTCCATAAAATACCAGAAACGTAGCGCGCGCAGCAGGACTAGCTAGGCGCCGGCGCTGTGAGGCATCCCAGGCCAGCCCCTTTTGTTGGATCATCGGCGACCCATGAGACCATGAGTAGTGAATTCGCTGAGTACAAGCTAGCCTTTGAATAGCCAATTCAAGTGCAGTTGCGATGTCGATCACCGCCAGGCCCCTGTAGACAGACCTGTGGTTGTGTGAATGTTTGTGGGTGGCATGGCACACCAAGGTATAAAACACTTGCGGACAACTTACGAGCGCCACTTTCGGCATGCAACACATGAGATAGCGCACAGAAAAATTCAGCTCTACGTGTTACAGACTGGAAGAGGCAGGCACAAGAGTGACAGAAGAGAAGAGTCTTTCGAGTGTGTATCACGATTAGCGCAAGCCAGGTGGACAACTTCTTGAATGACACCAGCAGGTAGGCATGCAAAGGAGTAATTGATGGGGCTCAGTGGGTCTTTGAAGGCGTTCGAGTTGACTCGGGCTGCGTCGTACAACAGAGCAGCGGCCTGTTGCATAAAGCTGGCCGAACATAGCCCTGCCGCAAACCCGCGGTGCCAAGATAGTTGCTGCTATGAATATGGATCGCTGCGTTGCTGCTGCTGCTCATGCCGCAAATGGCCTGGCTGCTGCACCCGCTGGTACATCAGGATGTAACCATGGTCTGCATGGGGGGAGACACCAGCCAGGGAAGCAGGCAGTGAGGCACCCAGGGATCTGGAAGCCAGCAGTTGAAAGTAACCAAAAACAACAAAGAGCTGTTTGTGGGCGCTGTGATCTGAAGCTATCGGAGGCAATATAACCAACTGCTGCCAAGCGGCCATTATGCAGCAATGCAACACTTCCACCTTACCGGCATGCGGTCCTGGCTGGTCCTCCCGCATAGGCTGCCAGTCCTGGGTATGACCAAACACGCTCTGCACCTGCACATGGCAGAACATGGCACAGCACAGCGCAGCGCTGGATAAATGAAATTGCCGGATACAAATACGCCAGCATCCGCTCTGCACCTGCTGCTGCAAAGCGAACTTGATCAACAGCTCCCACAAAATTACCCACAAAAAATAACGAACACCGCATCTTTTGCGGCTGCAATGCGGTAACCGCGCAACGCCCCTAGCGCCAGCTGTACTGCTTCCTGTGCCGTCCCTTGTAAAGCCACCATGTACCTGCGCTTCTGTGATGGCATTGACCTGCTCGTCATCAAAGCACACCCACTGTCCGCTGGGGGTGCGCACAAGAGCCACGTAATGGCCTGTGACAGCAGCAACAGAATATTAGGGGCAAGGTCGGTGAAGGCAAAACAGCCAGCCAGGCATAGCGCGTAGCAAGGCAGGCAGCTCTCAAACAAGACATACGAAGGGCGCAACAGCGTTATACTGGCGCTTTAGCAAGCTAGACAGGAAGATAAAAGACAGTGAAGGCTGTAGGCTGCGAGGTACGCCACACATGCACCGGCCAACAGCCGCTACACTGGCTCGCTCTGCTCAATACCCAAGCACCACAGGCCTTGAAACCCACCATGGTTTGGATGCGCCCCCATGTGAACCACCACAGCAAACAGCTCGTACGATGAATCTGCAGCCGGGCGACCAGCCGGCACAGGGTGGCATAGCACAGCATGGCTCCAAGGTTGAAAAATAGCTTCCACCGCTGCAACTACATCCAGAATGCAGGACGCTGTGGGCAATCACCCAACCCACAACATCCTCAAGGTCATGCAGCCGCTCGACAAACGCCGCTTACGCACCTGCATCTGGGCAGTCATCTACTGTGTTGACCATCTTCAGCTCCCAAGGAAAGGTTACGCGATGCATAAGCTTTTTAAGCCTGCAGAAAGTGGGGTGATGGTGTACTGCAGATGAGTCATGCGAGGAAATGAACAGTGTGTGTAGCAACAGCTTGGCGTGGCGTGCAGCGCCAACGAATGTAAGCTACGTGGGGGCGGCAAGAGGGCTTGGAACTCCTGATGGATGACAGGTACAGAGCCAGCAGCACAGCAACAAGTAGAAGGGAACACCAGGCGCAAGTCAAGCTTGAAAAGCAAGCGTGCAGTGGCTGATGGCCTGCTGTGATGTCCATAGATTGTCAAAATTCCAGGTGTGTCGTTGGATAGCCAACAGCAATGGTAGCGCTTCCGCATTGCACTGCTGGCGACTTCCAGCCCTGGAGCGTAGTTGAAGACTTGTGCAGCGCACAACTACGCTACAGGACTGCAAAACGCCACAAAGTGCAATGCGCAAGCCAGCACGCAACGGCAATCTGCCCAGCCGAGATGCATTGCCAATCCCTGGCTGTTTGCAACACTTCCCAGCAGACGGGGCAGGGCTGCCTGGCCTGCTGGGTGCTCAACCAATGTAACCAGGCAGGCAGGCAGGCAGGCAGGCACACAGGCAACCAGTGTCCAAGCCAGCATGCAGGCTCACACCTGCCCATGCTCTCTATGTACTTGAAGCGTTTGAGGTGCAGGCAAAGTATGGGGGGCAGCTGCGCCAGTCGCATGCGCTTCTGCACCACAAACACGATATCTGGCAGGGTTAGATCAGCAGACGACGGTGGATGGAAGTCGTGCAAGATGTGTCCGTTTGCCAGGCCAAACATACTAACCAGCATACCCTCTATCCCAACAGCGATTTAATGACCAGATCATTAAGCCAGTCAGCCCAGCCTAGCACTTCCTGCACACTCTCACGCAGCATAGCCCACCTGCGCCTCCTGCAAGCATCCGCATTTGTCGCAGAAGAACTTGTCCTCAGCGCCCAAAGTCTCAGTGGAGCTGCGGGAGGGGGTGCAAGGCAAAGTACAGCAAACCCAAGCAACTGAGCTGTAGGCAGGAAAAGCAAAAAACAAGGGTTAGGTATGCAACGTTGAGGCAATGCAACAGTGTAACAGCCAGTTAATGAACATAAGATGCATCCATACCAGCCGATGATCTTCTGACAGTTCGGCAGTGTGTGCCACTGCTGTTGCCAGATGCAGAGCTGCCCTGAGGCCTGCCTGCCTGCCTGCCCGCCTGCCTGCCACTAAGCACTATTTATAATCCACTCCTGTTCCATTCGGCTGCCCCACCTGAAGTTGCGCAGGCAGGCCGTGAGCGAGCTGTTCTGCTCAATCTCCAGCGAGAGATCGTAAAAGTCCTCCTCGCGGCTGCTCACTGCATTGGCAGCAGGGCAGGGCAGGGCAGGCCAGGGCAGGGCAGGGCAGCGCAGGGCAGCGCGGGTATTTGGGTGAGGTTTCCAGTGGCTCGGGGATCGATGTGTTCAGCTAACTTGGAAATGAAAGGAAAGTGTGTCACGCAATCATGCAGTGGAGAGCCAGGGCACAGCGAAAAGCGGGGCTGACAGCATGGCCTCGGATGCAGACAAGGCAGGAAGCTGGGGTAGCAAGCTCAAGTGAGTGCAACAGCCCCACCTGTCTCGCATTGCAAGCAGCGTGTCTCATTGACTAGCTTGCCCTGCAGGCAGAGGAAAGTTAGCACAACTGTAACTTGCAGGGCAACCTCGATACACATGCAAGGACGCCTCACCAAGCTTGTGACCCCATCGGGCAGGTGCCCCCACTCACAGCCACTGACCCACGTAGTACAGTCAGCCACCCACGACTGTATCAGGCCCACTGCCAACTTGCACTCAGCCTTAACACCCACGCACCTGGAACAAATCGTGAACCCACGTGCGAACGGGACGGTTGCGCGCTGCCGCTGCCTTAGCCGCCGCTTGGCTGAGCAGCTGCAAGGAGGGTGAGCGGGCATGCGCAGCAGCTGCCGCAGCTTTGGTTGGACTGCGTGCCTTGGAAGGGGACGTGCTGCGGCTGCTGGCGCGGCTGGAACTGCGGGACGCATCCCGCGAAGCACGCCGCGCCATAGCCACTGCTGCACGCCCCTCCTTCTCCTGTAGATGGTCCACAGGATAGTGCATGGCGAGAAAAGCGAGGTTGGCTTGCCTTCAGGTACACGCATGGTGGGGCTGGGAAAAAAGTTGTAAAAATAGAAGAACACCAAAAGCAAGCCATGACAGAACCTTTCCTCCAATCAACCTTGGTGACCAGGGCTTGTCTCCGATCCTGATATTCCCATTCAACTGCTTGCCCCTCGCTCACCAGCACTTCACTGATTTCGTTGAGCAGCCAGTTCAGGAATTCATGGGCGTCCTGCGGCACGAGATGTGTTGAACAAGCATTGCATTCAGTGAGATAAAATTAAACACTGCTGTTCAGATTCCTACAACATTCTCGGCGGCTCAATAACCCCCACCTTTACCTTTACAGAAGGGGGACTGAAGGGGAAAACAACTGCCCATCCACCCACCTGGTGCATGTAGGAGCTGAACAGCGCGTTCTCCGCCTTCACCCGCCCCACAAAGCGCCGGGGTGACACAAACCCGCACTTCTTTTTCTGGGCGTTCACCTGTTGGGAGCAGAGCAAAGGCGTGCACATAGGCACATTGCAGGGGTGATGCAGCAGGGGGGGGAGCGTGGCTGAGCACTGGAAAGTGCCCTTGGCATTGAAGAGGGCAGGGAACCAACCATACAGCAAACCGCACGAAATGCACTTTCGTGATGCGGCAGACCAGTGGCAGCAGCAGGTCATGACCCTGGCAGGAGCGTCAAGGCAGGTACAGGATCCACACGTCGTTACCGCGAACAGCACTGCAATGATTGTTAAAGAGATCTTGCTTGCCTGCATGAAGAGCTCCGCTAGGCACGTCAGCATGTTCTCTGGTGGCGGCTGCTTGCTGGCAACACCTGTTGCCTGGAGATGCACGCCGTACTGCACCACTTGCTCCCTGCAGCACCCTTGCACCGGCAGTGCCACATAAGTGAAAGTTATGGCAGGGGTGGTCCCTGAGGGGCGGAAGGGAGGGGGGCGGGGGCCCGGCGCATGCGTGCGCGATAAGGTAACCGCAGAAAATGGTTCGCAAAAAAAACACTGATCTTGCAAAGCATCGGGTGCGAGACTACAAGAACAGGGAGTCTACCTTATTTCCACCCTCCTACTCTTGTAAAAAGGCTTGGTTCGCGTTCATGCCACCCTTCACCACCCCAGTGCTTAGCCAACCGCACCTGAAGGGCTTGCAGAAGTAGAGGGTCTGCAGCACGCTGTTGCAGTAGCAGGTGTTACCAAAGTTCTCCAATCCGAAATAGTTTTCATCGTCTGGCAGTTCCTGTACCACCTTGTCCGGCTTGCTGCCGCTGGCACCCATCCCGCTGCTGCGGCTACTGCCGCCAGTTGCCGCTGAGGCTGATTATCGCCCTGCTCAGCTGGCGCAACCGTGCTTGACCCGCAGGCTGCTGTTGGACTGATTACGGCTCGGGAGAACTCTGCACTGCGCAGGAAGGCTGGGTGCCGATCGCTATGGTCGAAACCCGAAGGAGGCTCAGCCTGTGGGTTTCTGATGGCCTGACTTATGTTTGTTAAGGATCGCCGAAAACTCTCAAGCCCTCCCGTAAAAGGAACTGACCGGCGACCAAGCAGCACCTTGTGCGGGGCCGTGTGGGGAATGCTTGGTGATGTTCAAGTGACGTACAACTGATAAGGGAAGTTGCCCTGGGAAAGGGTTCTTTGGCTGACGAATGACAGCGTGGAAGCGATTGGCCGAGTACTCGCACTCACAGCACAAAGGCCGTGGCTGTGACAGTGAAAAGCATATCGTGTTTCCTCCCAAGCACGACATTACATATTTCCTGTGCACGCATTTATCGTCCCACTTGTTAGCGCATTGCAGCATCTGATATGAACATGCTGACTGTTGCAGCCGCCAGGTGCACCGGATGCGTTTTGGTGGCGCGCGTGGCAGCGCCGCGCCAGCAGCCGGCTTCAGCCGCCGCTGGCGCTGGCGCTGCTGCCGCCCGCAGCCACCAACGGGCTTGCCGTGCTGCACCCCGCCGTACTGTGAACGTCAAGGCAGAAGCCGGCAGCGGCGGCGCTGCAGCAGCATCGCAGCTCCAGCCCTTTTCAAAGACCGTGCCGCAGCGAGTGCTGGGCGAGGACGGCAAGCTGGCTCAGGTGGGTAAGCTGCTAGTAATCCGGTGTTGGGCTCCTGTTGCCTCCTTCTGCCTGTGCAGCCATGGCGGGTTTTTTTTGCTGAGCTCCATCAGGCCTTTCTTGAGACAGTCCAGTTGCAGCCAAGCACTGAAGGCATCGCAGAACAGCAGTAATCTAGCCGCTTCTGCCCCATGTGCTATAGCCGCGGTTGCATTCCTCAGTCTCCCTCGTTTGACATTTACTCACCACCATCTACTCCGTGACACCTGCCCTTCCCTGTTGTTTGCCTGGCGCAGCTGCCCACCAGCGCGGGTGTGTACGCTGTGTATGATTCCAAGGGCACACTGCAGTACCTGGGCATCTCTCGAAAGGTTGGTGAATGGGGGCAGCTTAGTGGCGTGCGGGGTGCATATCAGCGTGGGCACCATGCTTGCAGGTTGGCAGGTGACTGGCCCTTACAAGTGGTTGTGTGTCACCAGGCAGGGATACAGCATCGCCCCACCCAGCTGAGGCTTGTTTGCAACGCTGGCCATTTGCTTTGCTCGACTGTCCTGGCGCAAGCTCTAGCGCCCATCGGTCACCTCCATTCCATGTAGAGCTGGTCCAGTTGGTCAAATGTGGAGCATGCATGCTGCTAACCCAGAAAAGTGAATGTCTTTGCTGCCGCCGCCGCCGCAGATTGCTGTAAGCCTGGCCACCCATGCTGAGGCGCTGCCAGAGCTGGTGCACTCTGTAAAGGTGAGGGGCGAGGTCTGGGCCTGTATTCGCGCTGCCAGATTGCTGGCATACCCCAGTCATCAGCACCATTTGTCAGTGGATGCTCATTACGCTGTACATTGCACAGCTCTTCACGTGTGCATGCACTTTGAGAGAGTTGCTCTTGCCGTCGTCGCCAGTCGCGTCATTGCGTAGGTGCCATTATACTGCTGATGGTGTCGGATGCTGGTTGGTCTGACGAGTGTTCACTCTAAAACCATGAAACAGGTGTTGGAGCTGGCAGACGGCAGCAAGGAGGCGCTGCAGGAGGCGTGGAAGGCGTGGATGCAGGAAGCAGGTGGGTGGGTGACTGGTTGGGCCGGTGGGCTGGATGGCAGTTTCTCAGCTGTTGGGTTCTGAGCCTCCTTGGAGAGATTGACTGAGGATGGGTGGGTGTTTGCAACCGTTACAAGTTCTGGTACGTCCGTGTTTATCACAGCTGAGAGTCACTCGTTTGCCCTATTTTCTCTATGCTTATAACTGGCAACTGAGAATAGCGCTCCCCAAGCAGTTGTACCAGCCAAGCGTACTTGCTGCGGGAAAGTGCCATGCAGCAGCCATTATAACATAGTGGTGCCCTCACCCACACTGAACTCTTGCGCTGCAGTGGCAGAGACAGGCGCCATTCCTCCCGGCAACGCCCCAGGCCAGACCCTCTGGCAGCAGCGCAGGTGGGTGCAGAAAGCTGGCCATGGGCTGCATTACAATGTAGCGATGGCAGGACAAGGTTGTTTTTGTCCGTACAAGTTGTAAGGGTCTGACGTCTGTGCTTGCCGCCGGCTTGTCTGCCAGCACTTCCCTCTTTATCTCTAGCTCAGTCATGTGCCCCCTTCAATGTTGCCGCCTTCTGTCCTAGTTGCTCTCTTTGTGCGTCCATTGTTCTGCTGCCGATTTCTCACTTTCCAATGTGTAGAAAGCCCCACTCGATTCAAACCCCCACCTAGCCCACCGCACCCTTTGTGCAGGCCTCGTGCCGCCAAGCCCGAGATCCGTCTGACCCCAGGCAAGGGTCTGTCTGACCTGACCTGCACCGTGGACGAACTAATTGACCAGGTGGTGAAGGGGTGCAAGGTGAGCCGCTGGGCGAGTCAGTGCTGGCGTGGGGGGGTGAGGGTGTGGCTGGGATGGTGG
>JAAMXP010005724.1:0-13902 GCA_019693395.1 Ettlia oleoabundans
GTGTATAAGAGACAGCCCCCCGCCCGCGCCCGCGCCCCCGCGTCCCCACGCACACACGAACACACAACACACACACAACACACACACACCCTCCGCCACCCTTCTTGCCGGTGGATTGTTACTTGAACCCGCTGTCAGCCGCCCGCAGCCCTGTTCTCAGCCTCCCCGTGCACCTACACTGTAGCCCTCGCCTCCTTTGTTTGCTTTGTTTGCAGACCGCCAAGGCGGCGATTGATGCAGCAAAGCAATCAATTGCACTGCGCCGCGTGCCCAACATGGCTGTGAGGGTTGAGACCCCCGAGCACCTCGCCAGGCTGATGAAGGCCATGCACGTGCGAGGATGACCTGCTGCTTAAGCAAATATTGACATGCCAGCGTTGTTGTGCCGGAGGCTGGAATATGGACGTGGGCTGGTTGGAACTTTGGCGTGCTTTGCATGACGATATGAGATAACAGTGCAAGGAGTGGTGCCAATCGTTGTTTTTGCTTGACTGCATTCGCCTCGCTGTTGCAGGAGCTCAGGGAACGGGCAGCACATTTTGTTGCGGACTCTGCTGAGCAGGCTGAGAGGCAGCGGTTGGCAGCAGCGGGGGCAACGGACGTGAACTTGTCAACCTCAGAAGCCAGGGTGCAGGTGAGAAGGTGCCTGTACACCCATGCACGGCTGTTGGGGCGCATGATTTTGCCAATCAATTGACAACCCTGTGGGTCTGTAAGTGACATGTGTTTGTTGCAAGTTACTGGCAGTGATGTTGATTGGTCAGCCTTTGACACTGTTATTGGCAGTGATGATGATGGGTCAGATTTCGACACTAACCTGCTGCACCATTTGCTGCACTATTTCTCAGCCATTGGCACTAATCAGGCTGTTGATGTCAATTTGCAGGCTAGGGAAACCCTGCACCAGGTAGAGGAGCAGGAGGTAACAGTGGCAAGGCTGGAATCTACCGCTGACGCCCTCCGGAGCCAAATCAGGGGCCAAGAGACGCTGTTCCGCATCAAGATGGAACACTTGGGTCAGCTCGAAACGCACCTGGCACGCCTGCAGCAGCAGGGCAGGCGGGAGGAGGCTGCTGTGGTGGAGGCCCAAATCTATGTGAGTGGCCCAGCTCATTCATTGCTGGATACTGCTTACAATTGCCGCTTGTGCTTGCACCCTGCATACCCGAATCTTGGGACACAAATGCATTTGCATTGGCTTCCAGCCTGTGTGTCTGCACGCACGCCCGCACGCTTGCCTGACTGCTCTCCTACATGCCTGGCTGCTGCACTACCCAGAGTGGCAGGATGTGCTCAGTCAGGCAAAATTCAGACTTCATGTGCTCTAGCACATCCCTGTTGCCACTTCCACAGTTGCATGAGCGGTTTCTGGAGCTGCCCCTTCCAAGTAGCTGATTGACCGTATGTTTGCCTTGCTGGCTCGGTTGTATCACAGCTGGCCTCCCACACTTCCTTTACCAAGGCTGATACGTGTAAAATCAACAACTGCTCGACGTAAGGCTATTGAACGGCAGTTGACCTTAAAGCAAGCGACCTTTTTCTTTCCATCCTGTGTGCAGGAAGTTAACGACAGTGTGGTTCATCTGCTGGCCGAGCTGGATGCTCTAGAGGCCGACTGGCAGGAGGCGGCCAGGGCCGCCAAAGAGACCCGGGGCCAGCTGGACCTGTTGCAGGATGCATCCAACAGGCTGCACTCCAGGGTGAGTGACTGTACCTCAAAATGATGGCTGCAGTGCAGGGTCGCGGTTGAAGTAAAGAGTGGTGCGGCAGTACAGGGTCGTAACTGCAGCATGGCATGCATGCCAGTACAGGCAGTTGGATGCAGCACAGGGCATGATTGACTCTGGCTTGTTCTTCACTCCCGCTGCCTTCCTGCTGCCCTCTTGCTGCCCTGTGATGCCAGCAAGCCACCCTGCCAGCCTGTCTGTCTGCCAGCCTGTCTGCCCGCCTGCCTGCCAATCTGCTGCCCAGGCATGCCAGCGGACCAGCCTGTCCACCGATTTTTGTTGCCCGTCAGCCAGGGGTTGGCCTGTGTGCACCCCGGTCGCCTGCATTGCAGCCTTTGGCAAGCAGCCGCTGCAGCGCAACTTCTGCTGCTGGTAAATTACCCGAATTGCGTTCGACTGCCAGCTACATGACCACTCAAGGTCCCTGCCAACGTCCAGTGAAGTATGCCTCCAATTAAAGCTTTACTTCAGTAAAGCTCGTCCCGGAAAGCTGCCTGCTCTGCCATGCTCGCTTCTTGCAGGTCCATCACGACCAGCCCGGCACCTCTGCTTCCCACGCACGCCAAGCCCGCATGGCTCTGGAGTCGCAGCTGCGGCAGGCCCGCAACAAGCTGGTGGTGCTGCAGCTGGAGACAGAGCGGCGGCGCCAGAACATCGAGAGGATGCGTGCCTCAGTAAGTGCCACATCCCCCTGCCCATTGGGCCACCGTCACAACCGCTTCTGTTTTTAGCACTTCTGTTTTTGGTGCAGCAAGCTTATGTTGTGTGTGTGGGCTTTGGCAAATTTTTAGAGAACAAGCTGCGGTTGGGTGCATGACAGACGCACATAGCCAATGGATCAAGCAGCTGCTGCAAGGGCTGGCAGTACTCTATTCTGAGGGCTAGTCCTTTCCTGAGTTGCTGCGCATGCTGCCAACGTGTGCCGCTGCAGGTTGAGACCATGCGTGCCGAGTACAACCGCCAGCTGCAGGCCATGTATAGCCTGCCTGTGCTGCCCATCCCACAGAACAGCGAGGAGGGGCTGCGGGCCACTCGTGAGGCTCTCAATGCCGCTGACACCCTGCGGCGCGATGCTGACGTGAGCCGCATCTGTCTTTCGCTTTTTACATTGTGCCGCCGAATCGTTTCTATGGCGGCTGCTGGGACAGCATTAAAAATGGCACACTGCGCAAGCCCACCACTTGCAATCACTTGCTTGCTGCGCGTTGCAAGACTTCGCCTGTGTTACAAAGCAGCAGCACAGGATTGCCTTGTGCAGATGCTCTGCCACGTACCCTGCCGCTCTCGATGGGTAGCCCCACTTGCCATGCATGCTACCTGTTGCATTTTTTACTCAAAGTTGTTGCATTCCGCACTTGTGCATTGCAGGTCATCCATGGTGCTCTCACAACCCTGGAGCAGGAGCTCCAGACGGAGCAGGCAGCAGCCGAGGCTGGCGCCCAGGAGCAGCTGCAGCTGCGGCGCCAGATCTCGGAGCTGGAGGCGCAGGTGGCTCAGACACAGGAGGATGCTCCCCGCATGGCGCCACTGTAGGACATCCCCTAGCGCACCAAAAGTTGAAGCTTTGTGAGTGGGGGAAATTGAATTTGAGGGAAGTTTATTGGAAAGTGTCCGATGCGGCACTGCCGTCACGTTGTTGCCTGTTGTGCCACAAGTAGCTGCTTTGTTTCTCATGCTGAGCATCTGTGGCACTCAAAGCCCAGCATGCTGGGTACCGCCTCCCGTGCATTGATGACATGCTGCCTGTTGTTCTAGATTGGTGATGTGCTGCTTGTTTTGGTGGAAAAATTGCAATCAGCCTGCCATTGTGGCCTTCAGACACTGAAATTCAATAACACGCCGTACTTGAATTCAACTGCCACCGGCATGTAAGGGTATATCTTCAGGCACGCCAATATTGCCTTGTCCATGGTGCTTATGCTCAAGCCCCCGGTTGAAGCGTATGCACCCAGTAACTGATGCCAACCAGCCTGAAAGCCAACAACGAAGCTAACTGCACTCAATAGTTTACAAATGTACGCACAACATGCATCTTGAACAGAAAATGGCGCAGCAGCACTTGTAGGAATACGCTGCAAACATGAACACTGGTTAAGGCGAACATCCCCAACCCAGATGAGCTAGGCACAATGGTGCAACCTGTAGGATAATCTTGAAGCTTCACACGCTTTCGGCTTCTGACATCTGCTGCCGTCTCAGTTTGAACTTGGACACGTGCTGTGGCTGCTGCTGCTGTTGCTGCTGCTGTGGCTGCTGCTGCTGATCATGGAGCCGAGTTTGAGATGGAAGCTGATACATCTCTTGCTGCTGTGGCGCCAGCACGCGTGCAGGTGCACCAGCGGCAGCGGGTGATGACACAGGACCTGGTGCCTGTTGGGCTTCCCGTCCTGCTGGCCGCTCAACCACCCTGCCTGTGAATGCCGCTTCCCTTCGCGCCGCTGCTGCTGCTGCATCATCATGCCGCCGCTCAGTTGCGTGCGGACCCTGCTGCTGCTGATGTTGATTTGCTTGAGCAGGAGGGGATCCTGTGGCGGGGGCTGGCTGGTCTATCCGCTTCCCCAGCAGGAAGCCAGGCTTGAAACCGCTGCTGCTCTGCTTCTTGCTGGCGCTACTGCTACCGGCACTTGGTGCCTTCCCTGCCACCGCCCCTGAGGCACCAAGGGAGCCTGCTGCCTGCTGCCCCGCGACTTTTTGCCGTCCCCTTGTAGCTGCACCTGCTGATTCAGGTGTATCTGCCGCACTTTGCGCATCTGATGCTGCTGTGAGAGCAGCTGTTGAGGTAGCATCGCTAAGCTGCTGCTGCCACTGCTGCTCTTCCAGTTCGAGCGCTTCCATGCGCTGCATGAGAGCCTCAAACGAATCTGCTGACTCAGCATCAGCAGCATCATCATCTGACACCACGGCATCCTCACTGCCTTCTCCCTGCTCAGCATGATGCTGTGCTATGCTTGCTGGGCTTGCAGGTAGTGCGCCAGCGGCAGATCTGCCAGGCGGGCCCCTGCTGCTGCTGCGTGGCTGGCTGCTGCCAGCACCACCTCTTGCACCTTCGGCAGCGGCGCTGCCAGCACCCGCTCCATGCAGCTCCTCACTCCACTCCTCTCTGATATCCACAACCTCCTTGCCCTGCAGCCATAACGGCAATGCAGTAGAAGAGAGGTCAGGTATGCAGCGTTCCTACTTCTTACCCTGCAGCCACAACAGCAGTACAACAAGAGTAAAAGGAGAGCAGGGATGCAGTGCTTTTGGGTGAACGACCTCCTTGCCATGCAGGGAGCAGGCAAGCAAGCAACGAGGGAGCGGTCAGGGAGGCGGCAATTAAAAGGCGGCTGGGCACGTCAGAGCCCGGTATGAAAACAACGATGTGAGTTACCCAAGGCCAGGCACGGAACTGGTGTGCCTTGCTGCTTAGCAGGATACAACAGGGATTCACTGAGCCTATCGGCATTTCGAGTAAAGTTATAGCAGTGGGTGCAGGCCACGTCACCAATGCTGGGCACACATAGGAGGAGGGGTATCCCAGCAGGAAGCATCCACAGTGTTGCTACAAGCCAAGGCAATCTGGCCGCACCTCCGGGTTTGCCTGCTCGCCAGCCTGCTGCGCCGCATCCAGCTGAGCACCCAGCTGTTCCAGCGCTTTCTTAAGGCCCGCTAGCTGCTCCGGTGTGTGGGCCTTCACCAGCTGTGACACATGAGACGAGTCGCCTGGCGGCGCCTGCACAGAGCATCCAGAACCACTGGCAGCAGGCTCTAGCAAAAAGCCAATGGTTTGAGCAAGCATAACTGAGATCCCGGGGGCACTAGACAGAGCCCTAGCAGCTTACAACATCGCTGCACAAGATCCGCAGAAATATGAAGGAGCGGCGGCGGCAGCCAGGGTGGCAGCGGCAGCTTGCGGCGCACCATCTCCGCCTCTTCCTTTGCTGCTCAATTGTTATGAAGATCGCGCCCTAAATTCGATGCCGGACAAGGGTCCCCTGCAGTTGTTGAATAGCTGGAGAGCCATCACAGGATGGCCGCTGCGGGTAACTTGCGCGGCAGAAAACTGCTGCTATAGTTCAAATAGGTTTGTGAAACAATATGTGGAAGGTTGAAGCTCACCAGCAGCTCGCTAGCGACTCGCCGATTCCCCAGCAGCGCAGCGTGCCTCCTATTATTGCCTTTGCTTTTGATGTGCAAGGGCGTCACCCTGAAGAATGTCAGTTCGACCTGAATGACCAACAGCGGGAAAGGGCACGCTGGCAGCCACGCCAGCTCGCGCCTCGCCCGGTGCATCGCCATATAGGACCACCAAATCCAATTTGACATTACCAACAAGCAGAAGGCCTTGCCGCCGCCCTGTCCGCAACCTGTGTTGACCGAGGCTCCGACAGTCGACTGTGAGAGGAAACGCTTGCAGGTGAACGAACAGGATGCTGAAATTTGTTTGGATTGCATACCGATTACAGTGGAGATGCGCCAGTCGCGTGTCGCCGCTGACCGCTACTGCCGCTACGCCACTGCTGCAGGCCACAAGCTGCCTCAACATGTGGGACAGCGGCGTCAGCTTTGGCACCTACGGTGTCAAGCCCTCAACAAGAATGTCTGGGGATGGATACCGCAGGGCAGGGGTTGGCGGAACACTGATGGCTCCACTGGGGGGGCCAATGGCCCCACTCGGGAGCACCCGCCGCGAGCAGGGCAGGGCAGGCTGGGCAAATGGAGGCATTCAGCAACGGCCCCACCCACAGGGTGGCGTTGGTTGGAAGCCAATTACAGCTATGCCGTTTGGCAGTTCAACTCTCAGCGGGGAAGGCATGGGCAGCAACCACCCGCAAGGTGCCTCACACATTGCAACAGCTGCTGGCGGCGACACTGCAGCTGAGGTTCCCACGGCGCTAGGACCGCAGTGGCCTGCCGGGGGTGCTGTTAGCACACCCCAAAGCAGCAGAAGCGCAATGGCGACTCCAAGGCCAGGCCAGAGCGTGTTCCCTACCAACCAACTGGGATCAGCTCCCCAGCCCATGACAGCCCCCGCTGCGGTCCAACAGCCGAGCAGCGCGTTTGCCAGCGCACCTGCTGCCCCGGCTGTGCCACACACTGCTGCAGCGAGCCCACCCAAATCTGTACAATGGACAGCAACAGAGCAGCGCATGCCCAGCCCAGCACTATCACAAACAGTACCTGCATGTGTAGCCTCACAGAGTGAAGCACCAATAGACAGCGGCAGTGCTAGCATTGCAGGAGCGGTACATAGAATGGCACAGGTAGCAGCGATAACGCCACAACACAACAGCACTCATGGAGTAACTGCTGGTGGATTGCAGCCCAGCTCAGTGCCTGCCTCAGGTGCTGCCTGCCAAGCTGGCACAGCAATCGGGATGAAACAGTCATGGCGGGTGTTTCCGCATGCCATTAGTGGCAATGGGGCAGCATGCAGCTTTCCAGGTAGCAGCACACAACCGGTCAGTGTGGTTCACGAGCGGGGGCAGGCAGGGCCAGATGCTCAGCCACTAAGCACCGACATTGACAGCACAGCAATGCAGGGCATCAGAGCAGCCTCTGAGCGCATTGCTTTGGCTGCTGGGCGGCTTGCAGCTACGGAGAAGCAGAGCGGCCAGCTGCTGGCTGGGCTTGGAATGACTGTTGCAGCACAGTCGTCCGGCTACAGCTCTTGCCAGGCAGTCAGGGAACCACTAAGCATCAGGATGACAGCTGCGGCAGCTGCACTGCAAGATTGCTTAGGGAGACAGCTTTAAGTTGAGTAGCTAAAGCTGAAATCAGGATGCTGAGCGGCGTTATAAGTAAAGCACAACACTAGTTTGTTGAACAGAAGCGGCAGTGAAGACGGTGATCTTTCATTGTGTGTTACTGAGCATGCATGTGAATGGGACTTGTCCTTAACTGTATGCAATGAAACTTGCACAGAACAACCATGATGTATAGCTTTTGGCAAAGGTCCCAACCACAGCATGCGCAGATGTGGTCAAGCCGGCTGGCCAGGGCTGCCGACGCCTAGTAGTGGGCCGCGCAGGCGCACCCGGCCATGTGGCAGCCAGGTGGATGATTGTCAGCATATCGTGTTGCTAACGTCTGATAACACCATTTAAATGTAGCCGCGATCATAGCGATACTTCGCCCGCTGTTGGCGAGTCTCCGACTGCTTGAGCAGGGAGTGAAAGTGGCCGTCTTTGGCGTAACAGGCCTCCCGTTTGCCCTTGCAGGGCTGTCGGCTGCCCATGAGGCACGCCAGCAGCGCCTTACGGGGCCTCGGGCCAGCACTCCCCTCTCCCGCTCCCAAGCGCTGTAGGGTTCTGCGGCGCTCTTGCGCACCCATGGCGACTCTAACCCACGCTCCCGTTACTGCTGCAACCAGTGGGAGGCTTGCAGCGGCCCTGAACGGCAGCTTGGCAAAATGGCAGTGGTCCGTGCTCGCCACAGGTGCGGTGTTTCCTGCTCATGCAGACTCAAAATCTGTGATTGTGTATCCTCCCTGCCGCGCAAGTCACGCTTTGAGCCGAACAGGCGCGTCCTCTTGGCCTGCACCGGCGGGTGGGCGGTGGGTGGCGCCCAACCTGGGTTGCTGTGCCCCTTCTGCAGCCAGCCAGAAATCACCAATCAGCGTCCTAACCTTTTCTTTGTAGGGGATACCACTGTTTTAGTCCAAAGAACATTTTGCGTTAAGTCTTTGACTTTTCTGACCGCAGTCGCACAGCTGATGGGGCACCCCGCCGCCGCTGGGCTGCCGCCAACTCTGGGACAGCACCCAGGTCAAGCGGCTTGGATGACCATGGCATCCCTCTTCACCCTGGCAGCCAGCATGAGTACGTCGCAGCACCATCACCATGCCAGCCCTGGCCTACCCGAACCTCATGCCATGCGCCTCCTGCATTGGCCCTGCCTGGGCAGATAGTAGGCTGCAGCCTCAGGCAGCACAGCTGGATGCCATCCGCTGATCGCGCTGCCTGCACCGCATGTGCTTCCCATGTTGCAGGCGGGGTGCTGTACTATATGGCTCGCACAACTTGGGAGGGAATGGAGCCCTATGTGTTCTACCAGAGCAGCCGCAGCGCGCCGGTGCGTATGTGTTGCATAAATGAGCCGATTCACAGAGCACCCAAGGCTGCTGTTGGCTGCAATCAACACGTGTAGTGCTGCAGTTGCCATGAGCGATGCATCTTGGCTGCCTGCTGGTATATCTCACCCTCTTGCTCTCATCCTGGAGCTATCCCAAAGCTTTAAGCCCAGCTATTTACAAGCGTGCGTCACGGTGGCATCATCAACCCATATGCTTTACCAATTCCTTGCAGGCCCCTTTGCTTCTGCACGGAGTGGATGTCACAGGCAGCCGCTTCTTCGGCCGCCCCGCAGTGCAGCAGGCAGCGGAGTTTGCGGCGCAAGCCCACAGGCGAGTGCTCAGTGGCAGACAGACGTGCTGCGTGCTTATCAGATGCTGTGGCGGCATGATTCCCTGGCCCCTTGGGGCCTCTAAGGACCTCTGCTGGGTGGTTAGGTTGCAGCTGCACGAGTTTACCCAGCTTGGGTGTGAACTGATCCTCTTGTGATGCAGGGGCCAGATGCGCAAGACGCGCAGCCCCTACGTCACCCATTGCATAGAGACAGCCCTCATTGTTGAGGGGCTGCTGTCACCCACAGAAGATGACGAGCGGTGAGTGCTGTGGCGGCATATGGCGGCACATGTGTAGAGCTTCTGGTACCTGTTGCTGGTCTGCCTCTACGCATGTTTGTTAAAGCTGCTGACGGCTGTTCAACCCTCGTCGTGACCCGCACCCTCATTTCGCCCTGCCCTGGCCTGCCACATCGCGTTCCTTGCCCCTTGTTGCAGCGCCGAGGCAGCTGTGATTGCCGCCCTTCTGCATGATGTACTGGATGACACAGAGGTCGAGGCTGGGGAGGTGGAGGAGCTGTTTGGGGAGCAGGTGGGTGGCGTGCATTGCTGAGAGGGAAATTTCTGCACTCGGGCTGGAAACTACTACCCATCCACGAGCCATGGCTGGGAAATGCTGCCAGCCTCCCGTTGGGGATGCAAACAGTTAGCATTGCATGGATCACAGCTGCTGCTTTTTTGTTGGTCTTGCCAGGCTGCTGACGGACATAAAGTCAATTCCTTGTAAATGTGCGAAACCTGTTGCTCTTATTTTGCAGCGATAAGGGCGATGAATCATGTATACAAAAACAGACAACATAAACAACTACAGAAAAAACCAAATTTGTTTGTACAAAAAGTCAAGAGAGTCCATTAAAAACACAGAAAACCTTAAGAAAAACTTTCAAAACAACTAAGAACTTGAAAATGTTGAAAACCATTCCTTTTAGTTTAGGGTTAAATTTGTGTACTGTTTAGGACACAAAAAATGATGTTTTTTTATTCAGACCAAGACCTAAAAAAAAATCAAACGGATAAATCTACAAGATTTAAAGAGAAAGTCGAGAAAAGGTTGCTAGTGAATTGGCTAAATTCATGAAACAAAGTTGCGACGTAGCTTGCTCAGCTGTCACTGACCTCACAACAGCCAGGTGCATCTGACCTTTCGCCACCCATCTTCATCCAGAGCTCAAGTCACCATACGTTCTCCCCCCTCCTCCCTTTCCAGGTTGCCAGCATGGTTGCCAAGGTGTCACAACTTTCCACCACCAACCAAATTGTGCGCCGCCGCCTACGGGTGGAGTCCGCACAGCCCACCAAGGAGGAAGAGACGCAGCTGAGGTGTGTGCGTGTGTTGTGGAGTGACTACGCCGCTAGAAACCCTAGCAGCAGTTTCATCTTGAATTTCTCGATTCCCTTCAGTTGCGCAAGCACATCCATCCTCTTGCGTTAAATACATACATAATGTGGCCTTTGCTTCCACCCTGCCTCGCACCGTAGGGACATGATCCTGACTATGGTGGGGGAGCCTCTGGTGATTGCCATCAAGCTGGCTGACAGGCTGCACAACATGCGCACTGTGTGAGTGGGGCGCGGGGACGGGCAGGGGGCTGCGATGGGTACAATGGAGGGTCAGGCGTTGGAGTGAGTAAGCGTTGCCTTTACCCTACTAGTTGCCTTGAAAGATTGCGCTTCAAGCTAAGCTTGCATGATCCTGCCCGACCCCCTAATTCGTCCAACGCCACACCAAATCCACTCAAACCCCCAATCTCTGCAGCTACGCTCTGTCTCATGAGAAGCAGCAGGCGGTGGCCAGCGAGACCCGCCGCGTTTGGTGTTCGCTGGCAGAGCGGCTTGGCATGTTTGCACTCAAGGTAAGCAACAACAGCAGCTGTCCAGTTGGCGGTGTCCGTGCGGGTGCCTTGGCTTTCGCCTGGCTTCAGCTGTTGGGGCTCAGGGTACTGCCAGAGAGCATGCTTGCAGCAGCAGTTTGGCATCATTTGCCGGGCATGCTGGGGTTCGCAGATTGGACTGGCGCTATTACCCCCAGCTGTCACTTGTTTGCTCCTGGCCTTCCCGCACTAAAATCAATGCCTTTGAAATAGCATGTAACCAAGCACAACTTACAAGTGTTTTTCCGCTCCTCCACCCGCCTTTCTTGCACTGCCGTAGAGTGAGCTGGAGGACCTGTGCTTCGCGGTACTGCAGCCGGGGGAGTACCGCACGCTGCGTCGACAGCTGGATGAGCTATGGGGGGTGCCCACCATACCAGAGCAGGTGTGTGACTGCATGCGATGCTCAGGGTGTTTTGCGACCGTGTGTTGCGACAATCCTCAGTGGGATTACGATTACATTCCCTACAGGGGATTGGGAATCGGTGTGTTTCCTCGACAAAGGGAGTAGTGCTTCTCCTGGCGAGGTGGCTTTGGTCAATTTACTGCACATGTCACTGCTGAACCTTGGCCCCATGTTTGTTACCACCTCTGCACGCCACTTCTTTCATTTTCGTATCCTTGTAGGCATTTTGACCTATGTTTATCCCTCTCCTTCACCATACCTAAACCCTGCAGGCCGTGTCTTCAGTCGACAGCTGCCTGTCTGAGTCATATGATTATCGGGTGGAAGCTGATGGCTTGTTGCAACTCACCACAACTCCTACAGCCACCTCTACTGTTGCCCCTGCTGCGGCTTCTGCCGCCGGTTCGAGCGGCACCGTTGGTGGCACTTCCACCACCACTCCGGCAGTAAGCGGCAGCCATACAGACGGCAGCCATAGCGGGGCCAAGGGCGCAAGCGATGCGGCAGCTGCCGCCACTATGGCAGTGCTTGAGCGCCGCCAATCGCATGCTGCTACCAGCACAAGCACAAGCAGTGGCAGCAGCAACAGCAGTGGCAGAGTGAGCGGCGGTAGAGCCAGCAGCAAAGCCAAGAGTAGCGGCAAAAACGGCAACGCAGCGGGCAAAAGCATCTCAACGGACGATGGGGACTTCAGCTGGCTCACTCCTCAGCAGATGGAGGTAGGCATGGGGTGAAAGATGCAGTTTCACGTGCTGGCTGGCAAGCTGTGTATCACTGGCGTCACTTGCAAGAGCCTGGCTGAAGAATGCTTCAGCGCCTCCTTGACTGTGGTGCCTGTCACCCGTCTGCCGGTCAGGCTGCAGCCTCAACTCCTGCCTCCTATTATTGCCTGTCCCATTCTTGTCTTCCACACCCCTTTTGCCACCATATGCCTCATGTTTGCAGGCCAAGCAACTCATAGACAGCGTGCTGCCCTTCGATGCGACCACCTTCAACATCGAAAAGCTGCGCAAGGGCGTGCGGTGGGTGTTGCTTGTGCATAGGCGTTACAACATTCACGGTTGGCTCGTCGACGTTGGCTCGACTACATTCGGCTTGTGCCGTGCCATGCTGTTGCTTGTACATTGGCGGTACAACATTCACGGTTGGCTCGCCGACCTTGGCTCGACTACAGTCGGCTTGTGCCGTGCCATGCTGTTGCTTGTACATTGGCGGTACAACATTCACGATTGGCTCGCCGACGTTGGCTCGACTACCGTCGTCTTGTGCCGTGCCATGCTAACCCTGTGGCGCGCCATGACAACCCAACCTGCGGCTTGGCTTCTTGTTGCCATATCGTGCATGCTACAGAGGACGGCGTGGCCTGGAGGTGCTGCAGTCCTGCGCCCAGCTTCTCATGCGCGAGATTGGAACTGAGAGTTTGGCCAGTGGTCTGGAGGTGTCAGTACAGGTGGGGGTTTCAGGAAGGGCTGCTGGAGGTGTGGGAGTTGGGAGAGTTTGAGTTTGATACCAGTAGCGGTATGTTGTGGTATGGGGATGTGGCGGTATGTGTTAATCATGTTCCCTGCCGTATTTGCCTTATTGGGCTTTGCCTGGTATTGTGGTTGGCTGCAGGGCCGGCTCAAGAGCCTGTACAGTACCTTCAAGAAGATGTCCCGCAAGCGTGTACCGCTCTCTGAGGTAAGTGGTGGGCCTGTACAACCGCGGTACAACTGCTGGGCCTGTCAACTCTCTTGATTGCTTGATCAGCATGCGCCGTAGGTCGTGTACGTTGTTTTATCTTATGGGAGGTGCACTATCTTGCGCAACATCACTGGGGCACCTGCCGTGCTGTTTGCCTACATGCTGTTGCCTCCCTTCTCGCCTCGCCATTCTGTGTTTGTTGGCAGTTTCAGTCGTCATCATTAGGGTGTGTTCGTCTACTGCCTGCATCCCATGTCGTATCTATGTTTTGTACTGCAGGTGTATGATGCGCGGGCACTGCGAGTGGTAGTCGACGACGAGGGTGGAAGGTGCGTGCAGCTGCCGCAAACACATTCCCGTACCACTGCTCACCTGACCGCCTCCCACCCAAGTGCATGCTGCCTGTCGTGCCGCACATAAGATTGGATCACTGGTGTAAGCAAAACGCTGTTGGATGAAAGCGTATACGCATTGCTGAGCAAGCTGGTGCAGCATCTCAAGCCGCCATGAGGCGACGTTGGATGTTTTGCAGCTACCCAGTTCGCATAAGTCCCTCTTTTGCTGCCCATCACTGTTGCTGCTGCTTTCTGCCGTTTGGGTTCAAGCCTCAGACTATGCTTCATCAGTGTCAGGAAGCTTGTAGTTGGATTTTTCAAGTATCTTTGCGTCTTTGCACAATAAGTGTGCAGGCGTCAGGCGGAGGCCATTGCTGCGTGCTACAAGCTGCTGCCGGCTGTGCACCGCCTGTTCCGCCCGGTGCCAGGAGAGCAGGACGATTACATTGCCCAGCCCAAGGTGTGTGACTGGGTGGGTGATATATGGGTGGGTGGG
>JAAMXP010005731.1:0-53452 GCA_019693395.1 Ettlia oleoabundans
GGCGGGGCGCGCGCGGCCAGGCCCCCCCCCTCTTGTCTCTATCAAACATTTATATCTGGTCTTGTTGATGGAAAATATCTGTGCAAGCTGGGTGCTGGGCCAACACCAGAGTCCCCATTGCATGCTGCCCCAAACAACAATGACACCATGGCATGCATGTCCCTGCCATAACGAGGGCTGCACAGTGCAAGCAGCGCACTGCTCACTGCGCACAAGTAGCCTGACCAGCGCCCCGCCCACCTGTGCAGGCACCCACACCATCCACAGCGCCTTGACGCTGTCCCATATCTCAGTCCTGTACTTGTCCGCCGCAGAGCTGAGGGGCTTGCCCGACACCGCTGCCTTGATGGCGAAGAAAGAAGGGAAGTATATGAGGGGGTGGTGGATGCCCTGGTCAATGAAGGTTTTGATGGGAGCCGTGGCGCGGTGGCCAAAGGCACGAGTCAGCGGGCCGCACCACTGAGTGAACTTGACATTGTACCTGCAGGCAGGTGGGTGGGCAGCCAGACGATTGACCCGTCAGCATCAAGCAGACGTAACAAGGCCAGATATGCAAGCCTGGCTCTTCTGAGCGCCATGCCATAGGCCTGCAGGCGCTGTCAGACAAAGGAGTTGCCCCGGCCAAGTGTGCGCCGGCCAAGTGGCAGCCACGTTAAGCCCTCAAACGGCGCCTGCAGCTGCACTCACAGCCAGTATTGGAAGCCGCCAAGGTATGCGAAGCCAAAGGCGCAAAAGGCTGCGTGCCGCGTATAGTCAAACTCGTCACGGCCCTCGATTACCTGCGGGCGGCAGCCAAGAGGACCAGCAGATTGTGAGGCTGGGGTGATGATTGGATGGAGCCGGCTAGGCAGAGTGGAAGAGCTGCCTAATCAACGTTGCAACCATGCCCCTAGCCTCTATCTACTGCAACATGTCCCACAAGCAAACCAACTGATTGGGCCAGCCGTGGCGCTGCTCACCTTCTGTGCAAAGATGTCTGCGGCGCTGGTTTTCAGGCCAGAGGTGATTACTCCTGTCCTGAGAGGGTGCAGTTCTGCTGTGCGGTTGTACCAGCTGCAAAGGCCTGTGAAGGGGCCAAGAAGCGTGCGCCCCAGCTGGGCGAGTTGGGCCATACTGTGCGGCTACAAGCGGGCCGGCAGCTGGTCACCGCAGCCGCTGCTGCAGCCAGGGCTGCGATGCACGTAGCTGCTTGGGTCCGGAATTCGAACACTGAGGGCTCCCTGCAGCCATGAGGGAGCAGGGGACACAAGGGAGACGAGCCATGATGCAAATGATGCGATTTAAGAGTGGAGCCTTGAGCACAACAGTTGCTGGCCAGAGTGGAAGAGAGTTGGTGGCGGCGGCAGTGGAATGCTAGGCCCCGGTGGCGAGGCCTCTCCTGCGAAGCCGGCCAGTCAATGAATGTGTGTAGATGAAAGAATGCAGCCCGACCTCGAGGCTAACAGCAGCCGCTAGAGCCAGCACAAACATAGTAGAGCTGGCGGCGCAGTGCGATGATGAAAGCATCTAGCAGAATCCATTCCGCCATGGGTGAACGACAGCAAAAAAGCCGCCAGCCTGAAGCCTGGCGCTAGGCGGACAGGTGCAAACAAACAGAGCGCGGCACGGACTGGTGCTTGAGGCCAGGCAGAGGGATATGGGACAGATCACAAGCAATATAATTTGGGCCCGCCTACCTGCCGACGGCGCTGCTGCACTCGTCGCACTGACCAAGCCTCTGTGCGGGGCTCTGTAATTACGAACTTAAATGAAATTCAGAGAGCTTGGGGCAGGCAGGTTAGGATGAATATACGGCCGACGTTCACGATTCAATATGTGGCGCCCTGGCACGCCACGCAGAGCAGGCGGACGCCTTTTGCTGGGGCAGCCTTCCTACTGCCTAGATTCCCCTGCAAAGTTCTGGATATCAACGGAAGGCTGTTCATCCCGGTGGAGACCATGCGGTGCTTGGGCAGATTGCCGGCACGGGCACAGGAAGGACTCCACACTTGCTCCGTTATTGCAGCTCTTTGTTAGGCAGCACCTCCGGGGCAGACAGGTGGCTACCGAGGCTCCTGTGGGGCAGGCAGAGACCAAGGTAAAGAGAGCGGCAGTGACGCGGTGCAGTGACGCGACGTATGCGCCTCCAGTCCCCACAACGGGACTGCAACAGCCTCCAGGGTGCTTGTTTGCTCACTTCTTATTCCGCCTTCCGCCAAAAATTATGGTGTGCAGGGCACAAAGCCCAAATGTTGGATAAGGATGTGGCAGAAGCGAAGCTGGGCGAAGCCAGCCCAGAGGTGCCGTTGGAGTTCACCAGCAACAACTGCTTGCCCTCCAACTGCCCTGCGGCAGCCGCAGTCCACCGGCGAAATGGCAGCATTGGCTCTGACAGCGTCAACAAGGCAGCAGTGGTGGCCACGGCGGCTGCAGCGGCTGCTGCGGCACCGCCGCCTCCACGCACCGCCAAGGACAGGCTGGTGCAGTGGGGCCGGCAGGCGTCACAGCTCTGGTGGGAGCTGCCCACCGCCTGCAAGGCAACAATGATCGTGGCAGGTGTGTGTGTGTGTTATGCAGCTTTATTTGCTGTCGGCATCCTTCTACCTCTCCTGCTGGCTGCTTTCATACCAGCCGACTGCCTGCAGGAATCAAGCGCAAGTAGCTGCTCGCCTTTCACACCCCATGCTGACCGCCTTGCCCTACCGGTTTGGCCTCCCCCTGTCTTTGCAGTAATAAACTTCTGTTTGTCTGTCACTTACGCCACTGTGGCCGTCGCGCTGACCACAGCAGATGAGGAGCTGCACATCACACTCATCATCCTGGTAAGCAGCGAGGGCGGTGCACACAGCACTGCACTATCATGGAGGCCTGCTCCCCAGTGCATCACAACTTTGCAACTGGCAGTGATGCCAGGCAACATTAAAGGGTGCACAAAGCCTAAATAGCCATGCTGAGTCGTTTGGAATTTGGCCGCAGATTTCGGGTGTGTTTGTGGTCTTCTCAGTGGCCGATGCCATTGTGTATGAAAACACACTGGAGCTGGCTTCCAGTGTTGTAATAGGTGGGTAGTGGTGGCATAACAGGATGTTCAGGTCATCTTGGAAATGCCGGAGTGGGAGTAAACGGCCGGACAGGGTGGGCCATCATGCAGCTCACCAGCAAAAGCTGCTGCATGGTAGAGTGAGCGACTGATGATCAGCCAATTCCTGCCAGCTATCGGCCTGCCGCCATGCCATCCTCCTTGTACCCCAATCCAACCGCATCCCTCATGACCGCAGACACGCTGGTGTTGGCGCGGGTTATTTTCTTCGCCTTTGAAGGCCAGGGGAACAGGGGCTTCAAAATCGCTTGGTGCACCATCATGCTTATTGTGCAAACTATATACATTGTGAGTTGAGTGTGGGGCATGCCAGCGTTTTCTTGTGTGCTTGAATGGTGGGGGAGGTCCACGCGTGCCATCAAGTTGGAGGATGCTTAGCCTGCACTACTCTCCCTCCCAAGTACATGGAGTGAAGCTCAGAGCAAGTCTTTCAGCACTCTCCTGTTGTTGCTGATGTTTACCGACGTTATGAGTGGTACGCTTAGACACTTGGTAGCTCTACCTTCTATTTCTGCAGTTTGTGGCGGTGCTGGCATACCGGGAGTTTGGCTGGCGCTTGTACAGCAAGCTGGGAGTGGACTTCCGCGAGAAGGGCGCAGCCGCCAAGTGCGTTTCGCCCTAAAATGAGGTCCCTGGTGCCTGACTGGCACTGGTCACCCTCTGTCTCTCTGTGCAGCAGCTGGCATGACAGCATGCACCCACTTGAGGTGGCACTGGACGCGCGCATGGTTGCTTCCCCGGTTACCCTGCATTTATCTGTTGCACCTGGTTGCCCCTGTGTGCAGGATGCGGCTGGCCATCCTCCGCAACACCTACGCAACGCTGCTGAAGATCAACATCATGCTGCTGGTAATGGCCAAAGGCGCCGTACTTTATGCGTGCTATCCTTTCCTACTGTTTGGTTCCTTTGTCGTGCCCCTCCCATTCCTGTGCACTGCCGTGCTCGCTCCCTAAATTTTTTACCCTGCCTTTTGACTATCTTGTTTTCTCCTCACTCTTTGCTTTTGTTCTTGTGGTTGCAGCTGGTGCTGGTTGCTCTTGGAATTGACGTTTCTGTGGAGAAGAGGGGTGGAAATGTGTTGGGATCTCTGCTGGGTGTCAGCCTGGCTGGCCTCTTCATTTGCATTGGTGCCACCTGGCTGGCGGTGCTGCTGGTGGCGAGGCGAAGGCAGCGACCTTATAACAACCGGTGTGTGGGCGCGTGTGCTGGGGCAAACGACTGCGGGTGTTGTGTCTTAAGCAGCAGTGCAGGATCACGGGGCAATCAAATTGCTGTGTGCGTTTGTGCGTTTTCGAGAGGCAGATGATCCAAGAGAGAGTCTGTGCGTAAGACTTGATCATGCACCTGCTACTCCTCCATTTCCCCTACATGCTCCATATCTCACCAGCCCTTTTGGATGCTTGCAGGCTACTCGTTGCATTCCATGCAACAATGGCGCTGTCCCTTGCGCAGCCGATAGCTACGATCGTCATCTACCAACTTGAGTGAGTGCACCACTCCTTGATAGTTGTGCAGACTCCGCAGCATGGGAGGGCTGCAAAGCTTCTCAAAGCCACTGACTGCTGCCAATTGGCAGTCATTCAGAGGTAGAGTGCGTTCATTGACAGCCACAGATGGGTGCCTGATGCACTAGCATGGTGTGCATCACGAGCATCATGCTTCATCCCCCTGCTTACTTCCTCACACCTGCAGGAACAACGATGTTGCAAATGCTTCCATCTCGCTGCACGTAGCTGCCGTTGTGTTCATGGTTACAAGCCTGGGGTGAGCTCAAGAAGCTTGATGGCCCCTTCCAACTGGTTGCTGGCCTTTTTATTGAGCTGTCTGTAATACTAGCTGTCTGTTGTTTTCTGACTGGCTTGCCAGCATGCTGACTGAGTACGTGGTAAGGCTGCTCAGTTATGCGTCTAGATGTGCATGCGTATCAGCTTTACCCTATGAATCCACCTCTCATCCTCTAGGCTGCGTCTCTGCTGGTACCTGCAGGGTTTGGATCGGCACACATCTCATGTATAGGCGCTTGCAGCGGGATCACAGGGCCGCTGGCGCTTCTCAGTCGACTATGCCGCCAAGCATGGATCCAAGCGTTGTTGTGCCAAGTAGGGTTTCCATCCTGCATGTGTTGCATCAACCGTCACTGTCCTGCTGATGCTGGTGCGCCTCACCTGTTGCGCCTAGTTGTTGTGTGGGATGTGCTCGCCAACCTGTGGAAAAGTTTAATTAACGTATGATCTGGAGGTTTCAAATCTGAGCCTTCATTGCTGAGCTGTCATTGCTACGCTGCCCCGTCTTGCTGCAGCCGACCCCTTGCTATCTTGCATGCATGCCGGCGCTTGGATTGGCAAACCCTCTGCGGTAAGTGACCCATCGGGGTATGAGGTGGGCTGCAAGGGTCTTCTACCTCGACTCGCCTGGCTTGCTGCAGGCATATAGCACATGCAAAGTCATGGCATCCTGCCGCATGACATCCTGCAGAGAAACGCCAACAAAGTACGATTTTTTCAGCTGTCGCATGATGGGAGCACGCTGCGCTGGGGCTGGAACAAGTGAGCTAGCATCCAGCTCACCTGCATGCACATGCACTTGGGGATTCAGCTTGGCACAAGACCAAGCATGTTTGCTGTGCTTGCTGCCCATCAACACTCATGTTTGTTGCTGCTGTTTTTGTTGGCGCTTGTGCTCCCCCCCGGCAATAGCTGCCAGTCCAACACATCCTGCTGCCACTTTGAGGGTGGTGTTATGTTTGTACTGCTGTCTGGCAGGTTTGTTCGGCTGTACTACACCGATGACTTGTCGTGTGATGATGCGGAGCTGACCATCACGCTGTCCTTCCCCTTTGATGCTGAGCTGGTGCTCAAGTTTAGAGGCAAGTGGACACACAGTCTTTTTCCTCGGAACTGGGTTCCAATGTGCTTATTTGGGTTCTATGTGCTACTTCAGTTTGCGTTGATGCTTGATTTTAGGCAAGCAGCGTGTTTATGGAGTCAACTTGGGTTTCTGTCCGACCCATGAGTTTGACAACGCATCAAAGAATGCGTGACAAGTGTTGGTAGTCATATCAAATCAGTGTTTGCTTTGGTTTAAACACGGCATGCATGAGAAGCTGTAGCTTAAACTCGCTTGAAGCCCAAGGCGCTTGAGTATGGCTCCTGCTGATGCCGTACTACTGGCTGCAGATGCGTCCACATACCACGCATGGCGGCAGGGCTTGGCTCACCTGCTGCTCATGCTGATGGCCCCTGATGCGCGGCCGCCAGTTGAGGCGGCGCCGTATGTGGGTGGTGCAAAGGAGAGCAAGTCGGTGGTCCTTGGTAACACAAGCAGCAGGCAGCTTCTGGGATTCCCGGGCATAGCCACCATGGCCCTAGTTACCGGCAGCCCAGCGGCGGTGGCAGCACCCGCTGGAGCTGCGGGGGATGCCCCTCTCAGCTCCAGTAGTGCTCGAGCGCGGCAGGTGCTGGCGCAGCTGGGCGTGCGGGTGCAGCAGATGTCGCGGCGGCTGCGCCAGCAGTCTTTGTCATATTCCCAGGGCGGTTCCCAGAGATGGTGGCAGCGCAGCGAATCAGGCGCCAATTCGGTTGCAGCCACCGTCAACGATTGGGATGACGAGGCGGCGGTGGGTGTGGAACCTCGGGCCTTTAGCGCCAGCTTGCGCTCAAAGCGCCCGCCGGCCAGCACGCAGCAGAAGGAGCAGCCTGCGACTCCAGAGGAAGTTGAGAAGGCACGGGAGCGCCGGCAGGAGCACGAGCACAGCCTGCAAATGCAGAAGCGGCAGCGCATGGCGGCGTATCTGCAGTCCATTGCTGCTGCAGCGCACCCGACAGCTCAGCGCTCGTCACAGCAGGCAGCCTTGGGAGCAGCAGCAGCAGCGAGGCCAGGTGCACAGCTGCAGATGGGCCAGGTGGAAAGCGTCGGGGCCAAGCGCAGCACCAGCGCAGGCCATTGCGCGGTTAGCGTTGGGGTTCAGACAGATGAATCCGAGCTGTTGCAGCTGGCAGGCAGCGCCGGTAACCTTGGCCTGAGGAGGAAAAGCAGCTCAGCGAGGCGGATGCAGCAGCTGCGTGAGGAAGAAGAAAGCGAGCCTGCCACGCTGCCTGATGCCCTTCCTGCGACATTGCCCGCTTCTGCGGCGACGCTTGTTCTCTCAGATGGCGGCGATGCAGCCATAGCTGCGCAGTACGCGGCGGCGATGGCGGCGGCGGCAACAGGGCCCGGCCCCTCGCCGCCAGCCAACTTGGCAATACCCCCAGCAGCGGCAGAGCAGCAGCAGACTATCACCGACGGGGGTGATGCTGACATTGCAGCGCAGCACACGGCGGCATTGGCGGCAGCAGCTGGCGGCGTAGGTGAAAGGGATGCCAATGTTGCTGCTCAGTACATGGCAGCAATGGCAGCAGCAATGGGAACGGCGCCCCAGCAGCAGGAGCAGCCACCGATGCCACATCAGCAGCAGGAGAAGGAGCACCAGCAGCAGCCTCAGCCGCCAGCTAGTGTAGCCATGTGCGACTCTGACCTAGCGGCACAATACGCGCTGGCCATGCAGCCAGTAATAGCTGTGGGACCCTCCGTTGCCGCTCCCCCGCCACTCCAGTACACCTCCCCCATGCTGCAAGTACAGCAGCAGCTGCAGCAGCGCTCACCATCCGAGATGCTGCAAGGAGCCACGCCTCGTGCCTCGCTCTTCCAACACCAGTTGCCGCGCCGCTCCCTGTCGTCCACCTCTACGGTGCCCTCCCCTCTTGAGCAGCTGGCTTTTCAGCAGCAGCAAGCGGCCTCTGCTCGCCTGGCCTCCCTCACTCTTGGTGCTGCACCCTACTCCCAGCCTTTGTCCCCGTCAGGTGCGAACCCTTGACAGAGGCAAGCTTCCACCTCCCCTGCTTGTTCTGTGCATCACAAAATGTGTTGTTCACCGAAGCAGTGTGCAGCGGCATCCCATTTTACCGAATACTGGAAAGCGTTGACATGACGTGCACAGCTTTCGCTGCCCCTTCCACCTGTGCCTGCAGTGGGTGGCGGCCTGTGGCAGTTGGTGTCGGCAGTAGATGTGATTGACTATGAAGAATTGAGCTTTGGGAAGCTTCTGGGAGCAGGTAAATACCGATTACTCCAGCGTTTGACACGAGGTACTGGCACAGTGTTAGCCTCCAGTATCGCAAATTGTTGGTGGCAGGAAGCGGTGGTCCGGAGACAGAGCCCAGAAGGGAGGAGCCTTTACAGGGCTCGATTCGAGAGCTTGTGGTCCTGGCATCTCCTACAGCGCCAAGCAGCGAGTTCCTGTTGGGCTTGCTACCACACCTCCAGTTGCCTGCTAGAAGCTTGCCATTTACACCTCTAGCTTTATGGCTGCTTTATAGCTTAATAGCTGTGCCCTGATTTGTCTGACACGCTCCACCAATTGCTACTGCCACACCAATCCTGCTGGTACATATTGGTGCTATTGCCCACTGGCGCAGGCGCGGAGGGTGCCGTGTACGCTGCCTGGTTCCTGGAGTCCCCTGTGGCTGTGAAGAAGTTTGAGCGGGCGGAAGACTCGCTGCACGAGGTTGAGATGTACCTGCAGCTGGGCAGCCACGACAACGTGGTGGCACTGAGGTGAGGCAGGGGTGCGTTGTTCGTTGCGCAGGGCTGTTGAGTTAAACATTGGTGGCGGCAGCGCTTTCGGGAGGTGGCGCTTGCTGTGTTTGGGGTCTGGTGGTGCTGCGACGTAGGCAGAGCAGGGGACTCGCAGCTAGAGAGTTGTTGGGGGAGCTTAACACCGCCTGGCTTTGTTCCAGTACCACCCCCTGGCATGTCTGGACTTGCAGGGGTCTGTGCCAGCACGAGGGCAGCATGTATCTGGTACTGGAGTACTGCCCCAGGTGAGCGGCAGTACAGCGATGCATATGGGAAGTTGACCATGCTCTCTGAATCGTGTTTGCCCTTCGAGCGCATACTAGGGTGCAGCCATGTGCGGACGCCATTTCCGCACATCACTGCTCCAACCATTTCCCTGCTGACGTTAGTACAATTGCGGGCTGCAGGGGTACCTTGGATGTCATGCTGCACCACTCGGTTAAGCATGCCTGGGACACACAGAAGCTGTTGCCCCTCGTGCGCAGGTGCGCCCTAGTTCCTGTCTCTAACTTTGGCTAGGTGCCTCGCACCTGACTGCCTGTCTCGCTGCCTCTCACATGCACCGCGCCTGACGCGTCAATGTATCTGTATTCTTGTAAAGCCATCGAGAGACGTGCTCCACCCTCCGTACTGCGTGCAGCATCGCCCGCGGCATGCACTACCTACACTCGCGCAACATCCTGCACAGAGACCTCAAGCCCGCGTGAGTTGCCGCGTCCCAGTCGCCCGTCTCTTCCCTGCACACCTGTAAATGTCAAGGGTGGGGCGCGTGATCCGTGCCTCCCACTCTAGTGCATTCAGGCCCATCCTGGCAGCTGTTGACAACGATGTTCAACCCTGCACTTGTTGCTTGCAACTGCACGCCTGCAGCAACATATTTGTGGGGCATGGCCAGATGATGAAAATTGGGGACTTTGGCATGGCACGAATCGTGGGTGAGGTAGCTCTGCTATCCTGCAGTGCGTAAGCGGCGTCTTGACTGTTCTGATGAGAAAGGTTCGCTGCCTATTGGTCGTTTCCTGCAGTGCTTCTGCCAAAGTGTCTGATACCATTGCCTGCAACACATTACCCACCCACCTGCCTGCCTGCCTGCCTGCCTCCTCAATCTAATTTCTGTCCTCTAACCCTGTGCCCGCAGGTCGCCAGGAAGACGGTCCGCCAGATCTGCGCCGCCTCACTCCTGGCACGGTGGGGACTATGCAATACTGCGCGCCAGAGCTCATCAATGAGGATCTGCGGCCTCAGGGTGAGACTTAGACTGACAAATTGAGCCTACAGCTGCAACTCCTGTGCCTGGCACAGGGCTGCAAACCAACAAAATAGAGCAACGAGCAGGGCTGCAGGCTTGGAGGAACGGGGACGGCCTACGGTTGCGTCTATGCGCCATTCATTTTGATGGGACGTTTTGGACGGATGCGTGTATAGAGTCAGCCACAGTGTAGCACCTGTTATGACTCACCAAGTGTATGTAGTGAGCACCTGCACAATATATTGTGCTGACCTGCGTACTGGCTGCCTAACAGTCAGGCAGGACCTCTGCTTCAGTACGTGTGTGCTCACCTGCCTGCCTGCCCGCCTGCCTCTTGCCTGCCTCTGTGCTTGCCTGTCCGCCATCGTTCAGGGGAGGACGAGATGGACTGGGCGCTGAAGCTGGATGTGTGGAGCTTTGGGGTTACCGTATGGGAGATCTTGGAACGGCGGCGCCCCTTTGAGGGCCTCACGCAGAATGCGGTGCAGGCAAGGCAATGCCGCGGGAAAAGCAGCATAACAGTTCCGGTTTTGGTTGACAGACACGACGCTTTGTCCACCAGCATGAAGTGTTGCAGAGGAGCAGCAGCCATGGAAGCATGAGCGTGACCATTCTCCCCCCTTTACAAAGTTCGTACCTTTGCAAACTTGCTTCTATATGCGGATGTCACCTTTGTTGCACATCTGCAGGCTCAGTGGATGTCCGACCCATATGCAGCCCGCCTGCCGCCAGTGCGACTACCAGAGTATCAAGACCGAGCCAGCAAGCGGATCTACCGCGGCCTGTCAGGTGAAATTTGAACAGCCTGCATCCTTGTCTAGGGCCACTTTGGCCTCTTCTGCCATCAAATTTAGGTCCTGCTCTTCTTGTGCTGCTTTGCCACTACTGGTGCATGTTCCTTGATGTTCCAGATGCATGTTCCTTGCTGCAAATCGCCAGTTTCTTGGTTGATGGCGCTTCTCATGCTGGTCACCGCTTGTCTGTCGACGCTTGCTGACGCTGCTTATCTTGCTTTCCCGCCGCCTACTGCCCAACTGGCTTATCCCTTGGCAGACCTTGTGGAGGACTGCACAAGGCTGGACCCCTACGCACGCCCAAGCTCCCGAGATATCTTGCTTCGCCTCAAATCGCTGGCCGCGTGTGCAGATCGCAAAGACTCGGCGCGCTTCCAACTCTGAAAAGAGGGTGGGCAGGTGGTTCAGAGCGCCTGTGGCTGCTTAGCGGGTGGTGCATGCGGAGACAGCAGCATCTGGCCAGCAACGGCTGCAATGATCAGCCAGCATCCGAAGCAGGCAGGCGAGCAACAGCACTCTTTAGCAGGCCAGAAGGAACCCTAGATTTTTACAGACTCTCACAGACTTTAGTCCACTCTTTTGTTTACCCACGTTATCACGTCCATTGTTGCAGCAGCTCTTAATTCCATCCACGATCAATTGACCCATTCATCTTCACCCTCAAACAATTGAATCTTTGAATGCAAAATCTACTCATCGCTGAAACGACACAGCTGTACTGAATAGTGAGACTGCTGAACAACAGTATCCAGCCCAGCCTGCATGCCAACTCCTCTCTGGCAGTACCATATCTGAGGTGCATGACGAATGGGGTTAGGACAGGTAACCAGCAAGAACTCAAGTAAGGCTCTGCAGCTGCAACTGCATCCAAGCAAGCATGAAGGCAACTTGACCTCCATCTTGTTGCTTTGTGCAGCCGTTCTTGCTGTGCAGCCGAGGGGTGCTGTTGCACGCATTTTTGTGCAAGGTGAGGAGCTGCCCATTGATTCCTCTATACATGTATCCCAACAATATTGTTTGCTGTGCACTGAAAACAACACTCATACATCCAACCAGGAAGTTACCGCAAGAGCCTACACGTAAGGAGCGGCTGTTGTGATGGTAGCGGCACAACGCGCCACAGCTTATGACCCGACGCTTGCGTGCTTTGTCCTTTGTTGAGTGCTTCGATATGAGTGTCGGGCCAAAAGTTTGGGCCAGAGCTAGGTCTTCAAGTGGCGAAGTGGCGCTCACGTTGCAACACTTGTGCTCGCACTGAACAGGCTGCGCTAGGAGCATTGCCAAACCGGCTGTGGCTCGTACCAGCGTATATGCCAAGTACATGTACGTTGGGCTGCAAACCACGGCTGCAAACACCCTATCGTGATGGCCGCCTTTCTTGGCGCCCTGACGCAGCCCAGAGTGACGCATTGATGAATTGACATTGTGATCCATTTCAATCAAAACGTCTCAGATTAATAGAAGCAGCTGTCTTCTTACTCCGTCGACAAAGTTCTGTGACACGTGACAGCCGCTGATAAGGGGCATCAACCCTCGTACGAAGCACATAGCGGGATGGCGGCGGCACAAATGCAGCAGCTTGTGCGCGCGGGGCAGGCCTCCGCCTGCATGCAGCAGCATGGCCACCAAGGCCAGCTTGCGGCCCTGCGGGTGAGGGCCCCTCACCCCGACACCGCGGCGCAGGCAGCTCTTTCGACATGTAGAGCAGCGGCAACAGCCCAGCGGCGCACAAGCGGCAGCAACAGGCGCATTGTGGCGGCGCCCGCCGCTGCCGCTCCAGCTGCGGTAGAGGAGCTTACTATCCAGCCTGTGCGTGTGATTGAGGGTCACGTCAAACTGCCTGGCTCCAAATCGCTGTCCAACCGCATCCTGCTGCTGGCAGCCCTGGCAGAGGGGACCACCACTGTTGAGAACATCCTGGTGGGTGGGTTGTCAGTTCTGGTGCTGCCTGCGACAGCAACATCATGGTCCGGGTGCCTGCTAGCCCCTGCTTTATTGTGGGTTGATGTGTAGGGATGCATGTTCCTGGAATAGTCGGATATCAGAGGCGCCCCCACCTTCCGATCAGCACTATCCGTATGGGTCCATGAGGGCATGCATCCACAGCTTTGCTTCTCTCCCTGGCTTGACCTCAGGACTCAGAGGACATCCGATACATGGTGGGGGCGCTCAAGGCGCTGGGTGTGCAGCTGACGGAAGACTGGGAGAACAGCCGGCTGGTGGTGCAGGGCTGCGCGGGGCGCTTCCCAGTGGAGGGTGCAGAGCTGTTCCTGGGCAACGCAGGCACCGCCATGCGTCCCCTGACGGCGGCAGTGGCTGCGGCAGGGCGGGGGCGTTTCGTTCTGGATGGCGTGGCGCGCATGCGGGAGCGGCCCATCCAAGACCTGGTGGATGGCCTTGTGCAGGTACACAGCAAGCTCTAAGCCTAATTCCTTGGAAGCCTTGGCGTTGCGGGTCTCGCGCACTCACAAGTGCTACTGTCAGCACTTATCATGATAAGCCGCGGATTTTCGGTGGCGCTTTTGCTAAGTGCTGTGGAGAGCAATAGTAACTGAGTATTTACGAGGCTGACACTCCCCCTTTGCACCCTGCCTGTTCCTGGCTTCTGTGCTTGCAGCTGGGTGTGAAGGCCACTTGCACGCTGGGCACTGGCTGCCCTCCAGTGGAAATTATTGGTGAGGGCCTGCCTTCCGGCAAGGTGCGTGGCTCCGCAGCGTATTTACGCCCTACCTTCCGTGTCACCGTGCAATGCACTGTACACTTCAATGGCGGCTGTCTCGCTGGCATCTCTGCTTGCACACGGGAACAACAGGCGATCCCATGCATTACTGCTCATTTGGCAGCGGTGCTTGAAATTGCATGATGTTAACCCAAAGGGTCTCTTGGCTACTGGTCACTGGGTGCAGGTGTCGCTCAGCGGATCTGTTAGTAGCCAATACCTCACGGCCCTGCTCATGGCGGCCCCTCTGGCTACGGGCTCAGGTGCGCTGCCCGTTTGCAACACCCTTCTTTGGCGGCTGCTCGGTGCCATTGTGGCGCTGCAGCAGCTGGGCTGCCTTCCTAAGCTGCATGATTGCGCTGGCTTTGAAATCAGTGCCTTACGGCAGTCGGTGGCTAATGATTCGAAATACTGCTGAGCATACCATGATGGTTAAGATTAATAACATGAAGCCCCACTGATGCCAAGCAATATTGCATGCACACCCTCGCGTACTTTGGTCACCCTCCAACTTGTGGCCATACCAGCTGCTGCCCACCTGCCTGTGCCCCTTGCATCTTGACTGAGAGATCGAGAAAGAACAATACACTTTTAAGCACCGTGCACCATAACACAACCTCTCATCAGGCGTTCCCTCAAGCCTCCCACTCACTCACCACCCACTTACCCATTCACCCGCTCACCCACCCTCCTTTCCTTGTTTTCCCTCTTGCTTTCCCTTTTTGTGGATGTATGCATTGCAGAGGGCATTGAGATTAAGATCACCGACGAGCTGGTGTCTCAACCTTACGTGGACATGACTGTGAAGCTGATGGAGCGGTTTGGTGTCAAGGTGAGGTATAGGCGGGGGTACGGTTGCTGAGGTGGAGGTGACGCGGCTAGGCTGGCAGTGTTGAGTTACAAGGGAGAGGGCTGGCTGGCCGGTTGCTCATCGGGTGGCTGGCTGGCTGGCTGGCTGGCTGGTGGGCTAGTTGCCTGGCAGCTGACTGCTGTTGGGTTGATGGTATTGCTTTTGCCTCACTCTTAACAACACTGGTCATGCTGGTCTTTTGCTGAGGTTTGTGAGAGTCTGATTTTGTTGAGCTGACTGATAGCTTGAAGCCTTCCTTGTGACCAGCATTGCCTGACGCCATGCAGGCAATCTGCCCCCGTGTTTGTTTGAAAACTATGTGTGGTTGGTGTGGCTGTGAGTGCAGGTGAACCAGCTGGATGGGCTGCAGCACATGCACATCCCCTCAGGGCAGACCTACAAGTCCCCCGGCATGGCTTACGTGGAGGGAGATGCAAGCTCAGGTTGGAAACATTGGACTCAATAATTTTGTGTTGTTACGCATGATGCTGTCCGGCAGGCGTGCCCAGCCAACGCCTTTACCCACCGGGCAGATCGCGGAAGGCAATACCTGGCTAGTATTCTAACAATTGCGGAAAATATGTCCCTCCTGCTAACCACCCCCTCTAGCCCATCCTCCCCGCTTGCTGCCCCATCTCTCTGCAGCCTCCTACTTCCTTGCTGGCGCCACCATGACTGGCGGCACCATCACTGTGGAGGGCTGCGGCAGTGACAGCCTGCAGGTGCGCATTGTTCCGTAGCACGGATGGTTATGCATTGGAGCAGGCAACGACAATAGAGCCGTGTTACTGGTGCTTCTTCGATATCGAAATGATGCTTGGCGGGTGCCCATTACCTCCTTCCTCTGCCTGCAACATGCCTCCTCCATGCCATTTGCCTGCTCGTTGCAGGGTGATGTGCGCTTTGCCGAGGTGATGGGGCTAATGGGTGCCAAGGTGGAGTGGGCTCCATACTCCATCACCATCACTGGTGAGCGGGGATAGCTGCCGTACCAGGTGGCTGGCACTTGCTGGAAGCTTGGGAGGGTCGGCTGCACTAAGCAGCTGCCACCTATCGTTCAGCTGCGGAGAGCCCATGGCAGGTCTAGCCGAAGCTGTCCCTCTCACCCTGTTGGCACCGTCATGTCAGTCAGCTGCATCTGCCTCTCCCCATTTTCAAGTCAGTTGCCAACCTTACCTTACCCTTCACCCGCCCTCCTTCATTTTTTCTCTTCACCACCACAACCCGCGGTTCAGGCCCTCCTCGCGGCCAGCTCAAGGCGGTTGACCACAACTGCAACGACATCCCCGACGCCGCAATGACGGCGGCTGTGGCGGCTTTGCTTGCTGATGGCCAGACCGCCATCCGGGACGTCTACAACTGGCGTGTGAAGGAGACGGAGCGAATGAAGGTGGGGCAGCACGCGGTGGTGTTGCATAAGTTGCACGATGAAGGAGCCACCGGGCCATTTTGATGTGGCACAAGCTTATCTATGGGTTGCAGCAACCTAGGCAGCCTATGTGGGGGCTATTAAACCTTCAAGAGAGCCCTACAGTTGTATCAGCTGCTTACTGCGCAAGGTGCTTGCCAGGTGGTCACTGCCCAAACAGGCTGCCTTCATGCATGCTCACCCTCCTGCCACCGCCGCCTGCTCCTTTTGTGCAGGCCGTTGTGACTGAGCTGACCAAGCTGGGGGCCACTGTTGAGGAGGGGCACGACTACTGCGTTATCACACCCCCCAAGGAGGTGCGGCATGCAATTTTGCTTGTGTATGCAGCACCTTGCTCCTTGTTGTTGCTCTGTCGGGCATCCTTCTGAAACGCCTGGCTTTGCTGCCTGTGTAACCCCTGCTTGCTCCGCTGTCTTTTTATGATGACACGGTACGTCCCCTGTCGTTGTTGTTGGTCGTCGTGCGTCTGCAGGTCAAGCCGGGGGTCGCCATTGAGACCTACGACGACCACCGAATGGCCATGGCCTTCTCGCTGGTGGCGGCATGCGGCGTGCCAGTCACTATCCTGGACCCCGGCTGCACCCGCAAGACCTTCCCAACATACTTCCAGGTCTTCGAGACTGTAGCGAAGCACTGAGCTATGATTATTGAAGTTGTTAGGAAGCAACGACAGCCCCCTTGAGCCTTGACATACATTGCTGAGCCCACCCTCACCCTCGTCAATTGAGGTTTCAACGAATAGCTGGAGCACCGCGGCGGTGCCCGCCCCAATGCTGCAATTGCGATCACGATTCACATCACCTGAGTTTTGCTATGGTGTGGCAAACATGAGCCCCTCCTTTTGCTTGTGGTCAAACAATCATGTTCACCCCATACCTAGGTCCCCTAGCTGCTCTATTCCAGCTGCTTTTCGTTCCAGCTCGCTTGTTACCCTCTTTCATTCGTTGCAAACTCAAATGTTGTTATGACAGCAACACTTGCACTTCTAGACCCAGCCGATCTGCCAATTTCTGGCAGCAAAGCCGCGCCGAGCTTGGGCTGCCTTTGACTGAGGGGCACTTTCAGAGTCCGGGACCCTAAAAGTGCTGTGCTAAATCTGGCATCTTGCGTTCCTGCTAGGTGATAATGGAGGGACTTTCCTCCAGCTCCTTGCCCACCTCCGCCCTGCAGCGACCAGCGGGGCAGCGGGCATGGCGTCATATGTGGCTCACAATACTGCACACTGCAGGGACGTTTCCTGCTTAACTGACAGCCTCCATGTTCTTAGCTTCTTGAGGTCTCATGGGTGCAGCAGGCGCCAGTGCTTGTGCAGAGGCATGCGGTTGAATGCATAAATTATTTGCTGCGGCAGTTTACTCACGCTATGGCCTGTGCGCGGGGCGACATCTTGCTGAGATCGACTGTGTGGTGGCTGGTTACGGCAGCCGGCCCTTCGGCGGCATGGGGGGGTGCAGCCTGCAGCAGCAGAGAGTATGGGTGTGCAAGGTAAAGATGTTGATGAGGAGCCATGCGGCGCTGATGGTCGCAGCATGAGGATTCGCCAATGTTGCACAGGCTGAATAGTCTTTGCAGCGGCTACAGTGTTACAACGGGCTGGGAGACACCCCCCCCCGCCTGTGGAACAGGTGCACCTTGGGTGCTGCCGCTGCTTCATCATCTGGGTACATTCGCGGCTGGGTGGTAGTCTGCTCCCCTGCATGGCTTTACAGCGGCATACTTGGCAAAGACAAGGGGTGTAACAGATGGTCGGAAGGTGCCGAACCAAGAGATCAGCAGGCATTATCAACCTGGGAAGTGCTCGTCAGTGGCCCAATCTGGCCTGGTCGCAGCGGCGGGGGAGCTGGGATGCTGACCGTGTGTGTGGTGCATGCCCATTGCACCCTCAAGCTTCTCGCCTATCTTCCGCAGCCCCTCCATGGCGCCGGCCCTTGCTGAGCAGCCCTGCAGGCAGGTGCAGGCTGGGTAGCGGATTGCCTGGAGTGCCCCGGGGGCGTGTTTCTACATGACACAGGCAAATCAACCCACCAGTTATCGGTGGCAGGCGTCCAAGGTGACTGGCGAGCGGCAACTGGAGTCAACTGGAGTCGGCCCAGTATCAAAAGGTCTCGGCCCGACAAGCTTTATCGTCGAAGAAGAATCAGAACTGAATGCCGCGCCAGCAAGGGTTTGAGCCAGCGGCATCTTTCTGCCCGCGCACCGCAGCCGCAGCACGCTCAGCTCGGTTGAAATTTCGCGGGGTTCAATGGCCTCTGGCAACGTAGATTGCAGGCAATGAATGGAATTGCAAGCGTCAAAAAACGTCTCCTCTGTTTGCTGTTGTCCTCTAATCGCTGGCACCACGTTCAGGCCGGCACAGCACAGTGAATGGCCCCCAAGCGGAAGGCTGCGGCAGGAGCAGCGGGGGCGGCAGCAGCAGCAGCAGCCGCGGCTGGCAGTGGTGGCGGCGTGGATGGCCCTGCCTACCGCCACTGCTTCCTGCAGGCCATGATGGCTCGCCAGTACCTCAACGAGAGCGACGCAAAGGAGCTCTACCGTCAAGTTACTGGGGCCACAAATGGTGGGTGCTTGTTGTCTGGTGCCATAAGTCTTAAAGCAGCCGCAAGTTAGCCCGCGCGGTGGGCAACTCGGGGCCTGTGTTGCGTTCCAGTTGTTATGCATCACGCCTCCTGTTCAGTTGCTGCCATGCTGCATCGGCCGCCGCACGCTTGTTGCAGATGCCTTCTATCTGGGGTTTGTGGCGGACATCAACCAGCAGCTGAACTTTGCACAGTTTGAGCTGCGGAGAGCCAAGTACCCGGTGCGCTGCGCTATGGGCCCTTGCTTTGCATTTTCCCTTGGCTTGCACTTGCCGTTGGCTGCATCCTCCCCACCTAGCCTTTGAGCAAGCTGCGCGGGGTGCACGCAATCTGGATCAGCTTGCGTATATGATATTGAGAGGCTGCCCCTCCTTCACACTCCCATGCAAATGCTACCTCGCCTGTGCTGCCCTTGGAATTCTCATTCCCACCGCTCCACTCCATTCCACATCGATCCAGCGACACTGCCCATGATCATTGCCATGTACAGGGTGATGATGAGTGGTATCTTGGGTTTGTCAACAAGGAGGGTGACGAAGCCAGCAAGCGGTCAACCAAGTACCGCGGCGCTAAGGATGGCAAACCCGACACACGGGTCACTGCCTACTTCCGTGCTCTGGTGGGTTGCAGAATATGGCCAGACGGGTGGTTTTGGGTGGGGTCGTCAGGGATACGTGGGTATTGCTGGTTGTATCATATCAAGCACAGTGCTGCTAGCATCATATGGCCAATTGTTGGGCGCAAATGCCAGGCTGGTCTGCGATGAGTCAAGCTGTCACGCTGTCCCCGCCTCAGATGTTTCAGAGGTGCTCAAGATTTGCGCGCGTCACCTGCCCGTCACCTTTGCAGATGGATAGCATGGTCGCGGCATCGGCAGCAGAGCATGGGCTTGGCTATCTCACTTCACAGCAGGCTCTCTATGTCAACGTTAGGTAACTACGGTTTGTATGCACATCAATTCAAAGTCAAAGTGCTGGTATTGGTTGCTGGGGTTAGCAGCTTTGATGTTTTTGTTTAGCCCTTGGGTGGCGCATCACAACACAGCCAGAGCTGTCCTGCAGCGCTGAGGCAGCGACACAAGCTGGCGAGGAGGAGGCAACATCAGTGCGGCAGCAGGTAGGCTTTTTGTAAGCGGCATGGCTTTGTAGCTGCCCTGCTCACTCCCTATTGTCAGGCCTGCATGCGCTCTTGGCTTTCTTGGGCATTCGCTCGGTGTCCTGGCTGTTGGGCAGTAAGTCGGGCAGCAGGTTGCCCCAGCTCCGCCATTTATGCTTCCCCCCCCTGCATACCCATTGTGGCCAGGCCTGCCTTCAAGCCCTGCCTGTGTGTAACTGCAGGCAGAGGAGCTGAAAAAGCTTGGGATGAAGGAGCGGGAAACAGTGATTGCACAGGCAGGACGCCAACTCTGTGCACTGTCGCAGCCTTGCTGACTTTGCTCTTCTGGCTGCAGCCCGACTTGTTGCGCGCGTTCGGTTGTAGCATGCTGCATCCTGTTACACGGCCTCGATTGTATGCAGCTTTGCTATTCTTCTGGATCATCATTTTATGGAGGTGAACCTGTGGTACAACTGTTGGCACTGGTTGGGAGTGGACCCAGCTCCTGTGCTTGACGGCTGTGCACCCCTTGTGCCACCTTGATGCAGCTCGCAACAGACGGCTGGCTGGCGCACATGCCCAACAAGGCAGGCTGCTACACATTGGGGGTAGGTCCATGCTGCCCAATCGGGAACCACTCTCGTCTGATACCACAGCCATGTGGCACCCAGTTGCCATTCAGCCACCTGATGTCGCTAGTATGTGCTCCGGAATTGATTTTCTGACTGCAGCCAAGGTCGTTTTTGGAGTTGTCCCAGGCGCTGGAAGGCATGGCGCACTGATGGGGATCGAAGGGCACGGCTGTGTGGCGCGTGGCGCCGGCGCTCTTTCCAACCTTACCGCATGTCGACTAGATACTGCCCGCGGGACATACTGCATTACTTCTTTTTAACAACCTAAACCCACCATTCTTCTGTCACGGTCCTCAGCCTTAGCAGCGGACTCACTCAGCGAGGATGTCACTCAGCCATCGACTCAAACGCAGCCTGGCTCCCCGGAAGTCCGCAGGAATGGGTGAGGGGAGGAGGAGAAGCGGGTTGATGATACTGCCGGGGAGCACAAACACCCCAATGCGCATTTTAATTGGCCGCGTTGTTGCTGCTCTTTGCAGACCCTCTAACCGTGGGGCTGCCATCGGCTACACCCAAGATTCAGCGGGACGCGGCCTGGGTGATAAAGGTGGGAGGAGGTGGAGGTTAGGAGCATTCGCTTGTGCTGTCTGTGACCCTCGCTGTAGGCCTATATGCCGCAGACAGTGCCTTTCACACCTTCCGTCTTCTGCTACAGGCGTTACGGGGTAAGCGGAGCAAGCACTTGCATCCTGCAAAGTCCATCGAGGCGGCGCCGGCGCTAGAGGGCACGGCTGAGTGCTCACCCCCCCTGTCTCTAGCCCCCACCCAGCTCCCAGCCTTGGGCTGGCTGCGCAAGACTTTCGGCCGCCGCTCTGGCACCAAATCGTCGCAGGCAAGCTCGACACTGAGTGCATTGGAGCAAGCACCTGGTTCGGCACCCTCCTCAGTTTCATCTTGGCCGGCCGCCGGGAAGGGGACAGAGCCTGCCGAGCAAGCAGTCACAGAGCATGGCATTGGCACGACAGCAAGCCCAGCTGCTCTTGCACCCGCAGCCTTGCAAACCGCGGCCATAGCAGCTGCCAGCCGGAATCATAGCACATCTGCCTTGTCGCAGGCATCCTCCCTGTCAGCCACCTGCACAGGGCAGGCCCACAACCCTGCGCTGCTTCCATACACCAGCAGGATGGGGCTGCGGCAGCTTTCAATGCGTCGGACGACTGCCAGCGATATGGTCTGTGCCAACACTCCAGCGCTTTGCAGCGGCAGGAACACTAGCGTGCAAGAAGGCGGTCATGCCGTGCATGCTAGCAACCCTACGCGCTGCGACAGCCAAGCCCCCCTGCCCGTCCTGCCGCGCCACAGGCGTGCCAGCGCGCCAGCAGAGCACCTGCCGCAGCCATCACCCCGGGACCACTCCTTCCTGCCCCGCGAGCAGTCACTGCTTCATTTCAAGCGAAGCCCCTCACTGCAGATCTCCAGCAAGTCTCACACCCGTACAGGGAGCCCCAGCCAGCCCCTGCTGCCGCAGGGGTTGCACCCTCAGCAGGCAGGCCTGGAGGCACAGCTGGCAGAGGCGCATGCTGAGCTGGTAGCAGCACGCAAGTTTGCAGCGCAGCAGGCAAAGCAGCTGGTTCTGGAGGCGCAAGAACTGCACAGCCTACGCCGCCAACTGCCACAGGCACAATGTGAGCGTCTACAGCCCGTCACCGCTGCTGCTATGATGGTGGTTGGCAGGCAGCTGCAGTCTTGTCGCTCTCAGCAACCCTCTGAAGCTTCGGGTGTCCAGCTTTATGTTTGCTAGTTCAATAACCGCCCTTTTCCGCCATCGTTACACCCTGCAGGGCAAGCGGCTGCTGCCGGTGCGCAGCTGCAGGCAGCCACAGTACGGCTTGAGGAGACACAGCGCGAGCAGATGGAGCAGCAGGCTGACCGGGCCGCTCAGCTGGCATCCCTGCAGCTCCAGCTGAATGCCGCCGTGCCTGCCTCCACTAGGCTGCTGGAACAGTGCCGTGCAGAGCTTAGGGAAGCTGAGGAGAAGCTTGCAGTAGCTGACCAGCAGCTGCATGAGGCCTCAGAGGTCGCTGATATGTGGCGCAAGCGGCACAATGTCATGGTGTGCATCCACCGCCCGGGCCCCCGCAAGGACGGGCGAAGCGGGCCCAGCCTGTGGATCCTCGCCCGCGCGCCCTTTTGGCACGATATTGAAAGAGCCTTTGCCGGGATGCCGTACAACCCCTACCACCCCAGGCCTGCTGAGGCCTTTGCTGATGGCACTGTGTACTGAGCGGACTGGTACTCCCCACATCGCTTTGTTCACACTTTGACGTCAGTGAAAATACAATATTACTGTTTGCCATCCCTCTGCTGGCCACTGTGCCTCCTCCTGATACTATAGTATGCCTCCTCCCCAAACTATGTACGTTACTTGATTGCTAGTAGCAAGAAACCTTACCTGTGTAAGTTGTTGTAGACCTTACACTGGCAGTGGCAAGCCCTGGTAGCATTCCAGTCATGTTGAACGACTGTCAGCAGGCCCTGTTAGGGCTGCTGTAGCTTTCTGGTTGTGTCTGCTGCAATGCTGCTGATGTAACGGCCTTGATGTGCTCACCAGGCCATTGCAACCGCGCTGCCTAGCGACACTCTGCAGAGTGTTGGAAGTGCTGCTTGGTTGATCTGCGCAGCGAGGCTGGAAGGCTTTGAACAATCAAGTTGATCTGCGCAGCGAGGCTGGAAGGCAGTGAACAATCAGCAAATTTGTATTGCAGAGCAGACGTTCGGCCTAGGGCAGCTTCCCAGGTGAACTCAACAACTGGCGCCTGCGCATCGCCAGGTTGATGCCAGGTTGGCACTGCGCGCTTTTGTTGCACATACATGGCCAGCAGAGATGCCTTCTGGTCGTATACGTGCGATCTACACCTGTAGTGAAGGTCCCCACCTTGTTTGGGTTTTCCAAGGACACCGAAGGGCGCGGAACAAGCAATCCTTGGCCGCAACCTGTGCTAGTCCCTTCCATGACACAGGAGGCAAGACACGGTGAGAGGCGCCCTGCTGCTGTGCGCTGAAGGCCTCCACAGCCGCCAGCACCCACCCGCCGCTCCTGCCGCTCCTAGGAACGCTGATTCTGACATTTGCGTACTTGTTTATTTTCTTTTTCCCTTTGTGCTGTTGACATTGCGGTATCTGCTCCGAAGTTTTGGAAGCTTAATATTAAGTATGTCAAACTCAGGGACGACCAGCGGCTGACAAGGGCCAGCCCTGGAGTTGGCTCCAGAACAGTGGCTGTTTGTTGAACTGGTGGATGGCGACGTTTAAACCGCCCTGGCCCTGTTGCGCCAGGGCCAACTGGATGTGCATGCCAAATGCTGGGCAACACGTAGAGAGTGGCAATGGCCTGATAATGATTACTGCAACTACGATGATGTGGAGTCGGAAGAGGTTACCTTGACCGTGCGAATCGGCATGCTGCATGCAGCAGCGCTGCGCAACTGTGCGGCAGCAGTGCCACTGCTGGTGGAGACGGGTACAGAGGTGGGGCTTGGAGATATAAACGCTGCTGTGTGGAAAGGCAGCGTTGAGGTGTTGGAGGCGCTGATGAAGGCAGCGCTGCAGCCGATGGCTGGGCCAACCAAGAAGTTGCGTGAGGGCAGCCGGAGCCTCACGGATGACGCCGATGGGGGCTTGCATTGGGTGCATCGTGACAACTGCTGCCCACTGCTATGCGTGTTGTGGCGTGCTGAGATGCCATGTCGTGACTTTTATGACTCGGCTTGCATGGCAGAGTTGCTGGTGGAAGCTGGGTACCAGCCGACCACGTACAAGAGCGGGGCATCGATTTGTGATGGGGAGGCAGTTTACCGCGTGAATATGATTGCAACAAGAAAACATATGGTTTGGAGTGCCTGATAAACTTTGTTTTGGAGTTCCTGGACCAGTTGTTGGCCTACAACTAGCGTTCTGCATGCCGCCCTTTCACCTGATGAAGCCATTTCACTGCCACCGTGCGTGCAGATTGACCGTGAGTTCTGCCCTGCCGAGGTTTGGGGCGTGGGCTTGAGGGAAGCGGGCGGGATCCGCTGTCTTACATCATGACCAATGAAGCGGGCCTCACTGAGGAGAGCCCCTTCCTGGCAGGTGGCTGCTGAGTGGTTTGGGTTTGCGTGCCTGCTTTAAAGCCCGCAGGCAAGGGATTCAATGCAGCGTCTGGGCGCCTGCCATGCCATTCCATGCCAACCCACTTCAGCGAGCGGCGAGCGCTCTTTTGCTCTGGTGTGTAATGTGCATGTTGCTATGACAGTAGGGTGCTGAGGAAGCTGATACGCTGAGACTACTCAGCTGGGTCGCCCAGGCAGTGGTGACTGTCCTGCTGTGATGCTATTTTTGCCCTCATACCCCCTGGTCCTGCTACTACAGTGCGCTGTGGATGCTGATGAGCGGTGAGCAGTGGACCCCCGACACACACTAACACATGCCACGAGCTTTCCAGAAGGCTGTGCGTACATTGCTGCTGGCCGTGCATCGGGGCAGCCAGGGACAAGAGCAGACGAGCGGCGCCAAGCAAGGCGGCAAGGCCAGCCGGCGAGCCACACGGCGACAGGCAGCCCCAAAAGCATCTGACTAGGATGTCAGCCTGCTGGTCAACCTGCCTAGTGAGAGTGTGATGAATGTCATCCGCCAGGCTGCCTTACCCCTGTCTGCTTGGTTGGATGACGGATGGGCCATCTTCAGGCCCGTTTGTCTAGACAGCCCTGCTGGTCCCAATATCCAGCTTCAAGTTGGATGAAAGCATCGTGTGTACATGGCAGTGCCTTCTGTGTGCTATTGCACACTGTGTGCTAGCCTAGTGACCGGCAGTCGCATGTGCAGTTCTGATGAGGCAAAATTCAAAACCTGTGAGGTTGCGTCTAGGCAGCCAAGCAAGAGAAGATAGGAAAGGGCTTTGCCCGCCCACTGGGCAGCACGTGGGCGTCAAGCAAACACTCCGACACGTAAAGGGCAACTGCGTAGCGCTCAGGGAGGAAAGGTAGGGAAGGCAGAGGGGATCTTGGGTTGTATTGTGCATGCGCGCCCTCTCTGCCAAAACCCGAAAAACAACAGACAGTGATTGAGAAGGGACAGGTGAAGCAGATCAAGCTGAGTGATTGGTCTGTGTGAAGAACGATCTGAGGCAAGCGTGTCAGGAGCGTCCCGGACAGCATACAACCAGACGCCCATGGCTCAGAGCCGCCCATCGTAGAGACGCAAGGGTGTTGCGCAGGACAGCTGAGCGAAAGAGATTCATCAGTTTTCAACTCATCGCCCCCGGAATGGTGGCCAGCGTCCATGCAAGGGTTAGTCTCAAATCACGGTTACCGCCGGCAGCTGCTCATGCCGCACCACCGCCGCCGCATGCGCCACAGCATCTGCCATGTTGACATGCACGTTCTCTTCCTTTATCTTCTTGATCAGCTTCGAGCGCTTCAGCGCCAGAAGCACCTGCCATTCAGGGAACACATGGAGGCGTCAATGCACCAGGTTGGCAGATTCCAGCTTCACTGGTGTCACAGTCCTGGAATCTGAGCCTTCCACCGCCACACTTTTGATGAAATAACCAACCAACCAGGGTTCCCCAAACGCCAGAGCCAGCCTGCCTTACCCCAGCTGCAAGCCTCACCTGCTGCGAGGGGTTGGCCAGCACCAGCTGAATGCCGTCACCCGCCAGCTCGTCAATGAAGTCATCTGCAGCAGGTGTTGGCACGCAGAAGTATGAGCTGCTTACATGGGGGTGTATGGTTGGATGGTGGGTTGAATGGGTTGCGAGAACGTGCAGCAGCAATGCATAAATGCTGATCCAAGGGTTTGAGGACCTGGCTCCCTGGACAAGCCCACTGTCCAGCTTGCCCAACATTGAAACAAGGGACCGCTCAAGCCGCCTCACACAGGCGCAGTGTCTCACCCGGTTACTACAGATGACCAGCCCCACACAGACTGCCCACAGCCACGAGCCGGGAGCACCCAGCCCCACTCACCCAGGAAGTGCATTGCCGAGGAGTCGATGTCCGTGACGGGGGAGAGGTCTATGACAACAAAGCGGATGTGGTCACCCATCTGCTCTCGCCGCTTCTTGCTGGCCACCACCTTCTCGCGAATGAACTCCTTGATACTCTGCAATTGAAAATATGAGGAATAGGGAAGCGCAGAAGGCTCGTTGTAGTAAAACTTGTGTGTCAGATGCAAACATTTTGTGAAGCATAGATTACAGCATGAGAAGGAGGACAATTTTTGGGGCAGGAATGATGCACGGAACGGAATAAATGGCAGCTTACAGGGCTGTGTAGATTTGCTGCATTGTACACCTGCAATGTCCTCAACCTCTCCTGTCAACCCATGCTTGCAATATCAAAATCCAACTCACAGATTTCCACCCACCCACCTCTATGTTGGCGAAGAACATGGGGGCGTCCACACGCATCAATAGCATGCCCGCCTGCGTCTGTGCGTTGGGGTACATCTTGATGCTCCTGCAGGGGGGGGCAAGGGCAGGGCAGGCAGCACATTACAACACAATTTGCCATCAGCACTGACTAACAGGCCATCCAGCGTCCCAATATGGGTGAATTCAACCAACAGCGACATCAACAGACAAGAAGCAGGCAGTACAGCAATGCGAAATCAGCTCAGCACATCACGCGCCCCCACACTGCCTGTTGCTGCAGCAGGCCATGCATGCGCACCGGTAGACCTCTGTGCCAGGCAGCTTGCCCAGCGTTGTGATGCGCGGGAAGGCATTCCTGTAGATGACCAGCATCAGCGACACACAAACAGACACAATGATGCCAATCTCAACACCCTGCAGGTCAGCCAGGGAACACCAAACGGTAAGCAAGCACTTAACTGGGCAGGTTGCATGCCAGCAAAGGCACAAGGGGAAAGCTATGCAGATCATTTGCCCAAATTTGCTGGCAGACGTGCAGGCACTTCTTCAATGGCGTTCACTTCTCTTTACGTGTCACCATGTCACTGAAACCCCCGTCCCACACCATCGCACAAACAGCGCACCAGGAAAATCGTGAAGAGGAAGGCGACGTTCCACACCAAGAAGTCGAGCTGCAGATGGATTGGGCGGGTTGGGACGGGGCTGGGTGGGGTGCGTGGGGAATGACAAGGGCTGTGGTAGTTGCTTGCCAGTTGGCCGCAAAGTATAAATCGGCAGATTCTGGCACTCGACATCGAAGCAGGCCCTCACCTTGTTGGTGTTCCACAGGTAAATGAACTCGTGATAGTCTATGAGTGCGATCACACCCACAATAATGATGGCGCCCTGCAAGACCACAATAGAAAGAAGTACCCCTGGGAACCCCAGGCAGGCAGGCAGGCAGGCAGGCAGGCAGGCGGGCAGGCAGGCAGGCAGCAACATGCTTGGAACAAAAGCAGCAGAAAGCCCAATGGACGCTTACTACGTACCACACCCACCTGCACGTTAGCCGACATGTTAGTGAAGATGGGGGTGAGCACCAGCAGCACCATCATCACCACTGCAGGGGGAAAAGTGGAACAACAACACCATATGTTAGGAGATTGCTTGCCCTACATCTGATGGGACAGTTGCTGATGAAAAAGCAGACACTGATGAAAGCCAGCGGGTATCGATTTGGTCATTATATGCCGTGGCCGAGTGCAGGGCCACTCACCCAGGCCAGTGATGAAGTTGGCCAACGGTGTCTTGGCTCTGCAGGGGCAAGGGCAGCAGGCACATACTCGGAATAGTGGAGAGCATGCACAGCATGCGCCGCGTATAAGGCAGCGAACACCATCAGGGAGAGCACGGGCCACCGCTGAGAACAGGAACGAGGCGGCAGAATAGGTCGTGCCACTGCCTCGATGTCCCTGGTGCCAGCATGCACAGTTGCCTGGGTAACGCAGGCAGGGGTGCCGCACTGTCAGCAGCAGGCGGCAGGGAGGAGGCACGCACCCCACGCTGTCGTTGACCGCGGACCGGGAGAAGGAACCGGTGGTGGTGTAGCTGCAAAAAACGGTGGAGCGAGACGGGGGGGATACTCAGTGTTTGTAGTGGCTCCAACAGAACAGCACACGACAGTACCAAGGCAGAGCAGCAGATATATGTGCAGGAACAAACGAGCTGACATGATGTGTCAGGCAGACATCGCAGCGTTGTTCACAGCCAGCGCGTGCATCAATCATTGCTACACCCATGGTTCGCACCAGTTAAAAGCAGCGCCCGCCAGGTTGGCGATGCCCAGCCCCCGCAACTCCTGCGTAGAGTTCAGCGAGTACTTGTTTTTCTGCAGGGCAGGAAGGCAGGAGGGGTTGTGAGAGGCGCACGGGGGAGGGCAGGATAGGTTTGGAGGGCAAAGAGATCAATTACACAGCAGACTGGGTCATTGTTATCAACGCTGGCCCAGATGTCCCACTTCCGCAAGCCAGCCAGCCACCACACACATCATACCCTACAACTCTCCTCAGTAACCCAGCCCATCGCACCTGCGCGAGTGCCTTTGCAATGGAGATGGACTCGCAGATGTCGATGAAGCAGATGAGGATGGCTAGCACCATCTGCTGGCCCACGTTGTATAGCGGCGCCCACCAGCCCACTGTGAAGGAGGGCAGACCTGCATGGCAGGCACGCCTGGTAACGTCAGAGGCAGGTGGGAGGAATGCTGGTAACAAAACGACCGGGGTTAGGTTTTGATGTACCTAGTACCCCAATCCCATGCACACCAGTCACAAGGGCAGGGCAGCGAGCGAGAAATGGCAGGCATCTGCGTTCCCCTTTTGCATGCCATGCGTCCTACCCCACCCCGTCACCTCACCCACCGGATGGAATCTTGCCAATGTTGGCGATGGCCTTCTGTTTCTTCTCCGTTCCATCGGTTGTCACCACCACGCCTGTGTAGTCAGCATACCTGAAGCACCATAGCGTTGATAGAACCAATGGTGTTGTCAGCGCAGTTGTTGCATTAAGCACTGTATTGTCATGATCAGTTACTCTTACTGCCAACTGCCAGGCCATGGCAGATTGCAGCACTACGTAAGGAGTTGGTGCTGCCCCGCTCTTGCAGACCGCTTTTGATTTTGATAGTACTGTACCAGGGGTGTTCCAATGGGCTAAAAGCAGTGGTCAACCAAGGCTTGCACAGATGACTTGCGCCTGCACGTGCGCGCGTGCACACACACACACGCATGAGTGCACGCATGCACGCAGACCCACACACCAGTCGAATATGTTCATCAGTGCTATAGAGATTATGCAGACGGTGAGGGGCCCAAGAGCTTTCATGAATTGCAGGCGTCTGCAGCATAATCAAGGAAGGGGGCACCCGGGGGGAGGGAGGTACGGCAGGGAAGGGGAGAGTGATCAGGGCTTGGCAGTGAGTCTCATTGCGAGTTTGGGTGACCCCAGAGGACAGCACTCCTCACACTTCCCCACCATCCCACACTGCCCCCCCAAGCCAACAACTAACATCCATCAAACTAGCAATGCAGCGTATCACACCCCACTACCAGCGCTGTAACGGGCCGCTGTTGTGTTCCCACTGCACCGCCTTGCACCACCCCCGTGCCGCACCTGTATTTCTGCGCCATATACTTGAGGGCCAGCAGCAGGAATATGAACGACATGCCCATCACAAACTCACGCCAGCTGCAGACAAAGGCGAGGCGGGGGTGCAAGGGAGATGCGTCAGCTACATTTGAGGTAAAGAACGACAGTAGAGGCAAAAGTGCCAAAAGCAAGAACGAGTAGGGAAAATCCGCCACCCTGGCTAATGTCAACTTGTAAAGGGAAGCACAGCGTTGGGTTGTTCCACATTGGCCCTCAAACAACTCTGCGGGGGCTGCCTCCCCTACTGGCACCACAATGCCAGGCCCTGTGTGCCCCTGTGCTCACTTGAACTGCCAGAGGTTGTCAAAAATAGCTTCAAGGTAGTTCTGGAGGCGGTCGGCACGCGGGATGGTCAGACCCAGGATGTACTTCACCTACGTAGCGGTACAATATGGTAGGTTGAGTATCGTACAATACAGTTGGCAGGTAGAATCTACCGCGAGTAGAACCTGTGGGGCATGATGTGTGTTGCACGCCAGGGCAGGTAGAGGATTTCCAAGAAGGTTGGCCAGGTAAGGCAATCGGGAGCAGCTGGCAACTGACCAGGCCAGAGGGCACACGCCAGGCATTTGAGCAGCAGGCCAACCAGACCCCAGCAACCCGAGCACCCTGCTACCTGCGAGAGGCCAATGAGGATGGCAGCTCCAGTCATGAACCCGCTGACCTGGGCATGGCTAAGGAAGTTGGTCACCCAACCTGTAGAAGCAACACAAAGTGGATGGTAGGGAGGGTTAGCAGTCGTCTCACTGTATGCAGGCATTTGCTAAAGAAGAAGACTGATTTGCCTGGCAACAACGTCAGGATTGTCACCCTGCCTCTGCTGGCAGCAACAGCTAACCGTCACCTAAACCTAACAACAAATGTAGGATATGCGTTAAAGCAGAGTTTGATGCCAAGAGCCATTACATGCCAACAATCAGCACAGACAAAAGAAGCTTGTAGTGGTGAGGGTGCAGTGCACACCCCAAGGTTGCAATCCTCCATTCCACTCACCCATGCGCAGCAGGCCCACCCCTGTGTAGAAGCAGCCCGCCACGAATGCAACCTGCAGCCAGGAGGCAAACAGGCAGACAAGATGAGTGTAAGGGGTGCAATCCAATGGTCCTTATCCTTGGCTACCAAGTCCACACTATGACGGCACAGCAACATTCCTCGCCTGTTCAGTGCAGCATCTATCCCATCAGCAAAACAATCCACTGCTTCCAACTGACGCCACTTAATATGCCTGCCCCGGCCTTGTCCAGGCAGCAGCGTGTCCTCGCCCTTGGCCTTTCCTTTTCCTACCCCACCCCTTGCCTCACAACTTCTTGCCCACCTGTATTGCTGCGCGGTTGTACCTATCCTGCAGCTCGGGATCTGCTGGGTTGTTTGGATCATCATTTGAGCCGATGATGTTCTCCAAGCCGTTTGCAAGCATGATGGAAGTCACCGCCACCGGACCCACCTACGCAATCAGCAGAGCCAGCAGAAATGGTGCATTAGTACTAACTGCTGAGTGAGTGCAAGGAAGTGAGAGCTAGGGACGAAAGACGCAGGGGTGCAGCGCAATGCGCTGGGACGCGCGCAGAGCAGCATGCTTGGCTGCGCTGCGAAAAACGACAGCAGCATATGACTGTTTCAAGCTGGTGGTTCAGCTTACCGCCAGCTGCCGCGAGGAGCCCAACAGCGCGTAAGCAATGCAGGGCACGAACGCGCCATACAGCCCATACTCTGCAGGGGCATATGCATGGGCAGCGGCCTCAGGCTGTTGGGTTGGTACCAGGAGCCAGGTATCCAATGAACAGCAGCTACACCGCTCGATGCGCCCTGCACCTATGCAGTCATGTTGCAGGTGCATGCGACAGTAGTGAAGCTTCCAGAAATACCACTACAGCGGAGCAACTGCGACTGCCGGTGCCTTGCAATGGCTCTTACCTTGCGGCAGGCCGGCAAGCTTGGCATACGACATGCCCTGAGGGATGACCATTGCGCCCACGCTGAGCCCCGCTGCAAGGTCGTTCTGCAGACCAGCCAGGCGCCCAAAAAATGCCATTGATGTGTGATATTCTTGGAGGCTAAAGAAAGCAAGAGACGAAAACAAGGCCACCAGCGCTCCACAGGCGAGCAAGCTGGACAGGTGGAGTGTCAAGCGCCCAAAGTAGCAACATATTATTCATACATACAAGCTGCCTTGCGCACCAGCAGCCAGTTGCGCCAATCATAAGCACGCAGCCAGATGACGCATGGGAAGAAGAAGCCTAGCCAGTCCAGCCAGCCAAAGCCGCGAGTGTTTTCCTGGTACCTGCCGACAGGGGCAGGCAGGCAGGCAGGCAGGCATTAGGCAGGAATGGACATGCATGACACGTGACAGGTGTCTCAGGACACTTTAGGCCAACGTCAAGCCGGAGAAGCCTCCCACGCATGCGTGCGTGACCCGGCACACCAAAGCTCTTCTGCAGCAAGCCCCCGTTACCTCCTTGCGCGCCACCCCACCCGCCTCTGTTTCCCCCCTACTCACTTGCTCTTTTGGTCCTCAAATATCTTGCGGGCCTGGCTGAGCAGCGGCTGATCCTGCAAATCGTTGACCGGCACGCGGCTCTCGACTTTCTTCATGGGTGTGCCGGAGCGGAGCGGCAAGGCGCCGCCATCAGAGGCATCGTTGCCCAGATAGATGCCATCAAAGCTGCTGCTGCCTGTGGCCTTGTCTGAGTCGCGGTCGCTGTCGGCAGGCATGATGTCCACCGGCATCAGCTGCGTGTGGGCCAATTGTGGTGGCTGGAGCGCTTACGGCTCCTGTTCTCGGAACACCTGAACGGTAGCGGCGGCGGTATGCGGCGGACGATGATAAGAGCGCTGCTGACAAACTCGGCTGAGAGGCTCGCAACACGAACGTGGATTTGCAAGTGTAACAGCGGCTGCAACACGCTCAGCGCCACGAGCCACACGCTGTGCAGGGAACCCGCTCAAGCAACTGCAGCGCCTGGGTTGGCTCTCATCGCATACGGAAACCCGACCGAGAGTCTGCTGCCCCTCCGCAAATCAACAAAGCAGTGTTTCTGACTGCTACTTCCCTTTGAAGCGCTTACCTTCAACCACCAGGCTGTCTGCCAGGGACTCTAAATACAGACCTAACTACGCTTAATAGGTGACGAATGGATGACAGGATCGCTGATGCCTGTCATTAATCTGCGAGCAAACGGTGTGCCGGCAAATGCGCAGCACGCATTTCTTCCGTGTTGACATCAAGCCTGCTGCTAGTCGAGCATTTCAACATGGATAATGGAAGGGCGCCACCCTTCATTAAATTGCAGCTATGTCCAGTTGGGGGAGGGGCCAGCGGTCTTCCAGCCATCTCCAACTTATTGTGACAATGGGCCGGATTGAAGCCATATTGTCTCTGAACATTCAATCACGTCTTTGTTGCGAGAAACGTGCAGGAGCCAAGACCACCGCCAGTAAGCAGCACCAATTCTGACGGTACCGTCCAACAAGAGCAGAGGCAAGGTGCAGGAGCGACGCTGCCGCATCGACGCGCCTTAATCCATGCTTCCTTCCAGCTGGCTGAGCTGCTGCCGGATGCGCTGCACAAGTGCTGCATCTGTCACTTTGATGGTCCAGTCATCAGCCCCGAAGGACACGCCGGTGTGGCGGTGGACCATACCGCTCGGCATGCGGCGTTTGAACGTTCCATGCACTTCAGTGCATCCTGTGCAAATGTGGCGATCCAGGTAATCAGCCTTCGGTGGGGAACGCAGCAAATTTCCAGCGAAGTACTGTAGTGCATCCCAACAAGCACCACCACAGCACAAAGCAGCACCACGTTTTGGCCTCGGCCATACCCAATATGCACAAGTTATCACAGCTGCGCTGGGCATGCCGAGGGTGCACACGAGATGCAAGCTCCACGGCCCGATCCCACCTGTGACTCGTACCACCGCGTCCACATTTTCCCCGTTTACACCGCCGCCTGGCATGACACTGATGCGACCGCCGCCTTCTGCCACCAAGGATGCAAGCTGCTGCAGGCCCTCCATCACAGTCTGTTGGCCACCTGCACAGCATTGAAACCCAGTGCACCAGCCTAGCCAAAGCAGCAGCGCTGATGTGGGCGAGAGCGTAGTAGATTAGCACGGCTACTTGGTGTGGCAGGTTACAGCAAGCTACAACGTCAGTGCAAGCTCCTCCTCGCTGGTGCTCCTTCAATTCCCCGTTGCCATGCACAGAACATCACTTGCCAGAAGACAGAACTCGTTTGACGCGGCAGGCCACCAAGTCGTTTAGTGCTTTTCGCTGGTCCTTGACCAAATCGAACGCTCTGTGGAAAGTGAGGTCAAGTCCTACAGTGCATGAAGCGCAAATGCGGCAGGGGGTGGTGCATGATGCCGGTCGGCCAGCCCGCTGCACACGCTGGTGAGCCCAACACTACTGCCACTGATGATGACAAAAACTGTAGCCCTGGCAAACACAAAGCGCTCTGCCATCCTTTCATCATCACCCACCCAATGCTGAGCAAAGGTCAGCAAACGGCTGCAGCTGGTCAATGTTGATGCCGCCATGTGATGTCAGCATGCCAAGCACCACACCATGCGCGCCGCAACTGGCAGCATGCAGAACATCCTGCCGCATGATCTGGGCAGCTAGCAAGGGGAGCCAAACAAGGTGCTACATGCTGCTGGGGTCTGGCAGGGTTGAAATTCTGAACCCACATTCAGCAGCACAGCAAAACCGAAGGCGCGCAGACTGTTTTGGGTGGGCAGGCTATGTGCTGACTCCGGTTGGCTGCAGGCCAGTGACACAATAACACACCTGCAACTCTTGGTCATTATAGAAGAAGTCTCCAGGGCGGGGCCGAATCAGAACATGCACCCGCGCTCGAGTCAGCGCCCGGCGCACGGCAACTATAAGACCTGCAGTAAACAAAGCAGAAGAGTGTGGAGCAGTGAGCAGCGTGACGCTGACAAGGGCGTACAATGACGCAGCAATATGCAACTCAATTGTCAAGTGTCTGGCAATGTTTTCTCGCGCAATGCAGACGCCGTGCTTTTATTTCAGCTACCGCACAAGGCACTGTCACAGGCGCAGCTAGCGGCAGCCTGCCCAAACTTGCCGTGACTAGGCGTGACCCCTCCTTCTGCCAGTGCGCAGCAGAGTTCCACGCGGTCAGCTCCCCCGCGTTGAGCTTCAATTGCCGACTCCAGCGAGTCCACACAGACCTCAATTATCATTGAAGCGACGATTTGCGTGTCGACGATATCGATGGAGGCTCGCTGCACAGAGAAAACAAAGGCACCGTAAATGCATGGCCGTGTGCCCGGCATCACAAACCCTGTTGCCCTGCCAGGTCAGCGGGCCCCATTGCACATGCCGACGCAGACCCGTTGGAGGGTGGCCTACTTGAGCCATGCCACGCTCACCGGATGGCATCAGCTTGTCTGCTTTATTATTAGTATTTTCTGCCACTGGTGTCGGAAAAATGACAAATTCGTGAGAGGTATCCTCCAGACTGACGGAAGTGAGTTGTGTCAGGCGAGTGCAACAATTTGTTTGAGCAGGCTCCAAGTGAACCTCATGCAATTGCAAACTTTTGAACACCACACTATGAGGTTCAAGCACGTTCAGAACGCCATCTGTCCAGTAACACCAATCAAACCAACTCATGAAGCTAGACACTCTGCCCTCATCGATTGCAGCTGTGTAGCGTGGTGTGCATATCGCAGCTGTCGCAGCAGCGAATCTCAACGTGGTGTGTGTGTGCCCATCGTCCTATCCAGTGTTTTATTTGCTGTCACATCCCAGTTCCTGCAATAAAATTTTGGAAGTTTTGTTGATCAGTGATACAAGCAGACTGGGTTTACAAGTGATATTCTCCATTCGAACTCCTGCGCCATGACTGTTCAGTGCAGCTTCTTTCACCATTAAATCCCCTTCTGTGACGCATCACACAGAGCTGATTACTCACCGGCGTCCTGCCCAGCAGCCCCCAGGTCCCCACCTGCGCCACCGCTTACGCCGCCAGCCAGTGGCCGCCCACCGCCGCCACTGCCAAATCCGGCAGCTGGGACCTCCTGGCTGCCAGCAGGCACCCCAGCGCCTGGCCCCACATCTTGCATTGGTTTGTTTGCAGCAGGATCTGCTGCCCCGGGACCCCTGTTGCGGGCGCTAATATCTGCCTCACTCAAGCCGTAACCGCCACTACCACCCGCGGATGCTGCCAGGCTGCCAGTGGCAGTGCCTGCCATGCCGCCCGCTCCCAGCACTCCTGAGCCCATGTCCCCAACGGGCCCTTGACCTCCTCCTACGCCCTTCTCCTCCCTGTCCACAGACATCGCTTAGCAACCGCCCAGTTAAAACCTCACGAGGATGGTCACTGACTTCTGACTGCTTGTTCTCAGCCTTGGAAGCAGACGACAGTGCTCGAATGCTATTACATGGCTACTGGAATCCTAATTTCACAGGCAAACAGAAAGAAAGCGACTTAGGGAAGCTGAAAGGAGGCCACAAACGTCCGCAGCATCAGCGTCAGCATACACCTACTGCTTCTTGGGTGCCTCTCAATGTCACTGAATCCAGCAACCAGTATTATAAGTAAAGACACTGGCAAGGTGTATAGGGAGCACAAGAGGGGGCCAGCGCAGATGATAAACCACGCGAGGTGCAGGCTCAGGCAAAACCTGTGCTGCGGTGAAAAATGGCATCTTGCACAATAAGTGACACGGGGGCTGGCACTACCAAGGCCGGCATTGCCAGTGGTGCTGCTGTTCCTAGCTGGCTAACCAGGCCGAGTTGCTCAGGGCATAGGCATGATGACGGGCCGCCAGCTTGGTGGGATCAAGCTGCGGCAAGTGAAGGGGAAGAATACATGTAGGGCTTACACAGCAAGTCAGCTGACAGAAGGGAATCAAGCTAGGCACCAGTGCACATTACGGCAAAAAGGCTGGCAAGTGTGAAGATGCGACAGCAACGCTAACACCAGCAGCAAGCATTGGCAGCCAAAAAACGCCTCACTTGATCCAGGGGCCCATCTTTGCCTCCATTTCAAACCGCCGGATCATGCGCGCTGCCTTGTCTGCCTCTTCCTCCAACTCTTTCTCTAACTTGCGCTCAGCCTCTGACAGTACCTCCACTCCTTTCTCTATACTTGCCTCAGTGGCCTTGAGCTCCCGCGAAAGGTCTGCACCATCAGGAGCCCAGGAAAATGCCGCGCTGGCATGGGTGGCGATAAGGTCAGGGGGGAACGAGCGAATTATCGCTGGCTACGCCAAAGCGACTTAACACATCAGCCATTCAATCGTGCCTGGTAAGCTGCTAACTGGCAGCCCAACAGACTAGTGTGCTGAGCTAGCCGCATCTGAGTTGAGCACCCACCTCGCTCCAGCACTGTGAAGCCGCGGCCAAAGGAGCGCAGGTCGTCCTCAAGCTCATACTCCACCTGCGTGGGAAAGCGTGAAGATTTTGAAGAAAACTCGGCATTGTCACAAGAGGAAGCTAGAAAATTTCAGGGAGGGTGGCGAGGAGAAAAGACACGAAGATAGAATGTTAGAAGGAAGGGAGGTGCACAAGGGAGGGGCTTCTGTCAATGATGTAGTGCGTGCAAATCAGGGAGGCCAGGAGTGATAAGGAGCATGCAACAGGCGCTTGGGAAGGGGATGTGACAGCGCCTCCGGTAGCTAGGGAGCAACATATCCAGCTGCACCTGGAGCAGGGTTGAGCGGCCCAGCACAAGGGTTGCTCCCTGTTAGTAGCTGGCTTCCCACTTTCAACGCCGCCATACAACAGGAGCTCTTCCGAGCAGGGCAATCTGGGATGTTTTGTGTCGTCCCAATGCAACAAAAGGACAAAGGTGAGACTTGCCCAGACAAAGGTGAGACTTGCCCACATTACAATACCGCACCTCTTGTGCCTTGCGGGCAGCTGCAACCTGCACCTTCTCAGGCAGGGTGCGCTGTGGTGGGTGCGGCGGGCAGCTGTTGTCGGTAATGATGAACTTGCTCCAGTCCAGCCCCGCACGTTCAGCTGCCGCCTTCAGCTCTGGAATGTCTTCCTCAGGCAGGCTGGCAGCACTGCAGTGCAATAAGGCACAAAGCCATGCACAGCAATGCGAGAATGGACGGGCACGACAGGGAGCGCACAGATAGGAGGCCTAGAGAAGCAAGACAGGTAGTGCACGTTGGGCACCGAGAGGAAGCAGCAGGGGACACGTCCCAGTGGCTGAGTGTTGGCAGAGCTGGGCCAGCTCGAGTTTGATTGCAGGGGTGCTCACCGTGTGTATACTGTGGCGCCGCCATACCCCACCCTACAACACATCAATGGCACAGTGGTTAGTGATGAAGGCAGAATGTGAAACAGCACCACTACGATAGGCAATCCAGTCAGTATTTATATCTGGCGATGTATGCTTCTCAAAGTGGTTGTGAAGACGGCACAACACGCACCAGGCGTCGTTTTGGCCGCGGTAGTAAATGAACACGTATTCGTCAGGCTTGTAGGCCAGCACATACCTGCAGTACACTATCAGCACAAGTGCAGCACGCGGCTGATCGCGAAACGAGGAAGGATGGGCACCTTGTCTTAAGCTCACTCGCAAGCACAGGGCCATGTGTGGCAATGACGTGCGTTAAGGTGACACGATAGAGCAGGCAGACTGCTAGTCAGGGGAGCCACAGCAATGCATACAATGTACGTGCATTGACAAATCTGTGAGCAGTAGGACTTAAGCTGGGACTTAAAACCGGCCCGGCATGTCATATGCAGCTGGTACTGGCTGCCCCACTGACCCACCACGTGTCTTGGTAGTTCAAAAACTCATTGTCCTTGTTGACGAGCACCGCAGGTGTGGCAGAATCCTCCTGAAAGCAGCAAGCATCAGCATGCCAGGTGAACTTGCAAGGAAGGGCAGTGCGTGCACTGAACTCCCCACAGCTGCCCAATGCCGCATGAGACTGTTTAATGAGCTCGCATACCGTTGACAGCCATGCATCGTCAGCACAATAACGGCATCACATGACTGGCAATCAAAGCAGACACACTTGCACAAAGCGCTGCATGGTTGAGCGTTCAATAAAATCGGGGTCTCCTGAAATAGGGTCCGTCAGCGGGATGCGCCAGTTGATCTTGGCAAACACCTTGCCTGCGGGGAAGACAAATTCTGAGATTATGCCAACTTATTTGGACTGCACACGTCTCTCCGCATGTAAATGTTGTGCAAAAACACGCGGTAAAACATACGGCTTGTATTGCTTGGGCCATGCTGGATGTGTGGGCACATGATAAACATGGCAAATAAGCCTTGCAGTTGCTGTGTGGTTGCATGGCACGGGGATGGCAGGTGGAGAGCATGCCAAGGAAATTAAGTGCACCGTAAAATGTGATCGACCAGCGGCCATATTTTACACAGACTTGCCTGGTTCTGGGCTGGCAAAGTAGTGCTCTTGGCAGTCAAAGGTGTCAAACAATGGGTTCAACCCAGCTGCAGCAACAATATATTTGAACCTTGCGTCAGGCGCTGGAGACAAGGCGCGGCAACAGCACAACATTGCTGCTACTGGGCGGGGCTGGAATTACAGCGGGCATAGATGATGGGCCCTGCCTGGCCCTGGGTGCTGCTACAAGTGCGCACCCGTGATGTACCAGCGACCCTGAAAATTGGAGAGGTCGAAGTTGTTATCTAACGAGCAATCGGGAGGCACTGGGTACAGGCCTGCAAGGTGAGACCGAGTTCTGTTGCATCAGCACGCACAGCATTCAGAGTAGTCTTGGGCAGCACAGCCCATGATGGCAGCATCAAGCTGGTGCAAGTCAATGCGAGCGCTGGTCCTTAGCTTACAACCTTACCCTCGTCCACTCGCTGCGGCACACACTTCTTCTCGGAGACAGCACAGGCGGTAAACGTCTCAACAGCAGCATCTGCATACTTGTCGCCGCACTTAATCTGCAAGAAGTCAGGAGGTACCCAAGTAGGAGTCCTCTCAGGAAGGCTAGTAGGCGGGCATGCGCAGATGGCAGTTGCCCTGGTGTGTGGACGGTGCTGGGCAAGCAGACTAGAAGGGCATAGGGCTGGCGTCCGCACACGCCTATTAGAAAGCTGGGGCATGCATGGCATTTGCCGACACTATCAAACGGCCCCCCCACCTGACATTCGGTCTCGTCTGGCCTGCCGTTGCACAGCTGGAGGCACACCAGGTTTTCAGCACATACGGTGTCCGTGAGGCAGTTGGCCAGCGCTGACTGGCAGTTCTGCAGAAGGCAGCTCCCCACCTTTGCCGTGTCTGCTGCATACGCTGCCAGCTGCCCGCCAGGCGCCAGCAGCACTGCTGCCGACGCTAGCAACGCTGCTGCGCTGGTGGCTGCTTGCTGAAGAGGTTTGGGTACTTGCTGTTGTGAAGTAGTCCGCTGAGGCTGGTTTGCTATCCGTGCGACGGGTTGGGCTGCCAGCCGTCGTGTGGCGTGTGCGCAACTGCGCCACGGGCGGAGTTGCGCTGTAGCAGAGCGAGTGGCAGGGCGCTGGGACACCTGCAGGAGATGGAAGACAGCACGTGCCCATCCATAATGTGCATAAGGACTGCAAAAAACAGCTGCAAGCCCTAGCGTTGCGAGAGTAGGCAATGGCGCACCTGCATGGCGGGGTACTCGGCGCAGCTCTGGTTGATGACAGATGTTTCGATCAGGCTGCTTCAAGTAATCAACGCCATAGCAGGACTGGAATGGGGTGCCTGATCCACCTATGGTCCCGCGAGCCGCTCTTTCCTCACCAAAAACAGCCGCTAGAGGCATTCATCGCTGATAAACGAGTTTTGCATCACATTTGGATGTCTTCGCGCAGCGGTGTTGCGCCGTGCGACACCCTTCAAACAGCTGCCATTTGAGTCCTCCTTCCTGCTGCCGTGAAAAACGCCAGACCGTTGGAGATACAAGCAGGGACAACGATGCCGCCAAAACGGAAGTCGGCCTTGGAAGAGCTGATCAAGCGGGGTTTTGTTGCCGATGGCGAGCTCCTGCGCTACAAGGTAGGAGACAGAGGGAATCAAGTTATCAAGGGGTTTGGCCCTAAGCTTACCGCAACTGTAGTGCGCTGCCACCCTGCTGCCGCCAGCGCCGGCTGGCGGTTGTGGGGTCGGCACGAACGTAGTGCTAGCTCGATATGGAACCAGCTGCTCCATGCTGTCTCAATATTGCAAGTTGTAGAACGGGTGGAATAGGTGTTGCCGCTCATGCCCGCCACCATCTGTCAGCCACCTGCAACTCAAGTCGTTGACGTTCCCGCCTGTGCCCGCCGATCCTGCCCGTCTTTTCCTTTGACTCTGCCAGAGCAAGCATGGGCAGCTAATGGCGGTCGGCCGTGCACGGGAGGGAGGCATTGAGGTGGCTGGCGCCAGCAAACTGCTGGGGTACACTGCATTTGAGGAGGTAGCAGGTGCGGCACTTGCTTGTGTTGCAAACACCATGTGCTCTGCTGATCTAAGCGTTGCTGCGCCGGCAGACCCATTGGTGATGTAGTCTAGCCCTTACGGCAAGGCTCTAATGTTGCGGCGGCTTGCAGGCAGCAAATATCACCGGCCTGCAGAGCACACCCACACCACCAGCAGCCGCAGCCTGCAGAGCTTGTCACTGCTAGCGGCAGCCAGCGATGGAGGCGCCCGTCAGCGTGCAGCTGAGCCTGCTGAGCCTGCAGTGGAGCTTTTGGAGGATGACAACGATGATCTCTGCCACATCTGCGGCTTGGGGGTGCGCCCTACCACTTCCGCCGCTTGTCCTGCCTGATCATACTGTGGTCCATCTGCTGCCCTCGCGCTGCATGCAAGCTCAAAGCCTGCCCACTGCTTTTGTTGTCCTGCCATTTGCAATTCCATTTGAAGCGAGGATTCGCTCCTCAGAGTGCGGGAGCATGCTTGCAGATATAATAATTTCAGTTAGAAGGCGTCCAAATCCATCGCCCTTTTGTGTCGCTCCCGCTTGCAGGGTGATCTCATGTGCTGCGAGACCTGCCCAGGCGTCTTCCATGCATCCTGCCTCGGCCTGGCAGCGCCACCGGAGGGCGACTACTATTGCCCGCTTTGTAGATGTGCCATGTGCGGCATTGGTGGCAGCGGTGAGTGCCGCTCGCCACAGCAATCAGTTGCTGCTCGTGTCCTAGAATTGTTTAGCTGCGGAACCTATAAAACCAACACTGCTGCGCTCCTTGGTGGGACAAATCTCATTGCAGCAAACAGTTCTGACTGCTACCAGTGCAGTCTTTAGTGCAGTCGACATGTGCTACTGCCAACCCCCTGCCGTTGCAGAGGGCTTCATGCCCACTGGCTGTGTGTGGCTCGACTGCAAGGGCTTCAAGGGGCCAGAACTGTTGCGGCAGTACGGTCACCCACACATCGCAGCAGAGCCAGCGGCCCGTCCTGCTGCTGCCTCTGCTGCTGGTGTAAAATCAGAACCTCTACCAGCGATATCAGCGGTGCTCAACAGCAGGGAGGAAGGAGAGGCAGCGAGTGGGGCCGGTACGGGCAATGCTGAAGGCAGCCAGTCAATGCAGGTGGACGGGCAAGCAGCAGCGGCGGCAGCGGTGGAAGGCCTAGCAGACTTCAGTCAGCTGGAGAGTGCGGCCTGCAGACCTGCGGAGGCGGCACCTGCTCCTCTGGAGGCTGCTGGGTCTACAGCTGCAGCAGCAACAGCGTCGGATGCAGCGGCAGTGTACTGCCCTGTGACGTGTCAGTGGATGCACCTGCGCTGCTGCCCTCCAGACTTGGCGCAGCAGCTGCGGAAGGGAGACCCACAGCTGCTCATCAGCTCTGAGTCAGCTGTCACTGCCAGCACACGCCTGGCAGCAGCTTGCAGCGCTGGCCTCATACACCTTGGGAGTATTGTTGAAGGCACCAAAGCCAGACCTGCCGGTCAAGGCGAGGCTACCGGCAGCAGAAGCGGCAGTGCCCTCCATCCCTTGCCCTTGTCACTCCTGGTGGTGCGCGGCGCGGCTGCAGCCTGCCCTCACGACTGCCGCGGCTGCACCCCTTGCTACACCTCGGAACAGCGGCAGGAGCTGCAGGTGGCGCTATCCACAGCCCTGCATGTGCTGCACAGGTGCGGGAGAGTCTTGTGCTGCATGGTCTCCGCTGGGGCACTGCAAATACGTGTGTCGTTAAGCCGCCCTGCTGTTATGAACATACATATCATCGGATTTTTCCTTGCTTTTCTGTCATTTGATAGCCACTCTGAATATTTCCCCTGCTGCTGCCTCCATCCCATCTGCAGCTGCTACGAGCCCTTGCCAGATAGTCGAACTGGGGCAGACATGCTCCCTTTGCTGCTGCGGGGTGCAGTGCTGGCAGGCGGCGAAGCGGACTATAGCGGCATGCACACCGCGCTGCTGTATGCGGGACAGGCAGTGGTGGCAGTAGGTGAGTCGCACGTCGCTTGTGTTTAAGGGACACAATCCACGCAACATAGCTTCCACTATAAATTGGCTGTTGCCCTGCTATGCAACCCTGCCTGTGCATCGCTACTCTTCCCCCGCCGTCGTCAGCTATACTGAGCTTACAGCAACACATTGCGTCACCCTGCAAACTTCTCTGCAGCTGTGTTCCGCTGCTTTGGCGAGCTGGCGGAGGTTCCTGTGCTGGCAGTTCGCCCGGAGCTGCAGCGGCACAACGGTCTGGGGCGCCTGCTGCTGGCGTCAGTGGAGCGACTGCTGCTGCTGGCGGGAACCAAGGTGCGCAGCTGTTTGCTACCATCACACATGCCAATAGCAAAGCCATGAAAGCATGCAGCCGCGGCTGCATGCACGAGCTTCAGTCAGCCTTGCTTTGTTGCAATTGGAATTGGAATAATCAGGTCATGTTATATTGCTCGTGGTTGCCATGTGGATGACGTATTGTGCTGCTGACTGTTGCGCCGCTGCCTGTGTGCCCTGCAGGCGGTTCACACTCCGGCCTTCACAGCAGATGGTGCACCCTACCTTGCGGTACCGCCACCAGGTGCACCAGCCGCTGGCGAGCCAGCAGATGCTGCAGGCCAGCCAGCACAGCAGCAGCAGCAGCAGCAGCCAGAGCTGGCGCCGCCGCTGCAGGCGCGCTGGGGGTACAGCCTGGCACCAGCAGCGGCGATGCAGGAGGTTGTCAAGCACCCCTTGGTCCGCATGCCTGGAGTGCTGCTGGCGTTCAAGGAACTTTCTGCAGGCACAGTGCTGCCACCACCGCGGCTTCCTCAGCGGTTGCGGTGGAACGGCGGCAGTGGACTGGATGCTCGGCAATTATTAAAAGAGGGCTGGCTGGCAGCTGTGACCCCCTCTGCATTGAGTGGAGCTGCTGGACGCCCGCCGCTGCCGCCAGCTGTTGGCCGCAATTCGGTCCGCACCTCCAGGCCAGAAGCTGCTGGCAAGAGGGAACCCTCAATCTCCCCGTCAGCAGCGGGGAAAGCAGCTGCACAGGCGCGCTCTGCTGCAGCGCAGGCTGTCGGCCTCCGTCAGCGACAACAGCAGCAGGCGGCAACGCCAAGCGTGGCAGCAGCAGGCGGCACTCCCGCGCAGCAGCAGGCTCAGCAGCAACTGCAGATGCTGACGTTCATGCAGCAGCAGCAGATGCTGGCACAGCATGCACAGCAGGATCCCGCACAGCAGGCGCAGCAGGCTCAATCTTATGCCGCTTACCAGCACATGATGCTTCAGCACCAGCAACAGATGCAGCTGCTGCAGCAGCAGCAGCCGGAGTTGTATGCGCAGTTGCTGGCGCAGTATGCAGCGCAGCACCAGCAGCTGCTTGCGGCTCAGCAGCAGCAGCAAGTGCTCCTGGCAGCACAACACCTCCCAGTACAGCAGCAACAGCAGCAGCAGGGAATTTCATTGACCAACAAGATGCTGCAACACATGCAGCAGCAGCAGCAGTAGCAGCCTGCATGCATGGTGATCCCCTGCAGCATTGTTGGCTGTTGACCAAGGACCCGTTACCGGTTGGCATTCAGTTTTTTCCAATAGAAGCAGGGTGGCTTCAAACGCCAACTGGTCTGCAAACCGTGTCTGAGGTGGCAAGACAACGCATGTGTAACCAAAGTACAGCATGACGTCTCAAAGCCTGCGATGACATATGGCCAGCATTAGTCGATTGCCGGGAGAGGGTTGTGCCCCCCTTGCATCAGCAGCTTGGTAGCCGAGTATGTGTGCAAGCAGTGGCACGACCACTTGTTGTGCCAATGGGGTAGGGTCAGAGTCAGCAGTTGCCGGGCCGGCCATGTCAGCGCTGACAGACTTTGACTATGCAGGCCGACAGCAGCTTCGTCTGGGGAGTCCTACATTAGCCTCGGACGCACTTCGCTACGATGCTTTGCCCATTGTTGCCATGAAGGGGTTGCTGCGTTGCTGCACCAACCAGTCCTTCCGGAGCGCAGCTACAACCCGTGTGGGAGCGACCCGCCTTGGCTTGCGCACCATGGCGACAACAGGCCCCTCCGGTGGCTCACCACCCGTGTACGAGCCGAGCAAAGAGGAGTTCGCGGTGGGTTTCGCACGGCCGGTAATCTGAGTGGAGGGCTGGTAGTGGAAGCCGAGGTGCAGGTGGCCCACACAACCCCTTGGACCTCCTGCTTTGTACACCTCACACCTCTGCCTGCCTGCAGGTTCCAGGGCTAGCAGCGGGCAGCCCCTGGAATCAGAAGTCTCTCACCATCAAGTATCCGCCGCTCAAAAAGAATATCACTGCTGATGTGGTGGTGATTGGCGCTGGGATTGCAGGCCTGACCTGCGCATACAAGCTGGCCAAGGAAGGTGGGTCACCTGCCAACCGATCATTGGTCAAGTGCTGCAGTCATAAAGTGTCATGCATGCAGTTTATCTGATACCTTGTGGCTGCTAAACAGTCACTGGACGACGATTGAGCAGGTTGTTGGTTGTTTTGAATCTGCAGGCAAGAAGGTGGTGGTGCTTGAGTCACGGACCCGCGGTGCTGGCCAGACTGGCAGGACCACAGGTGGGATGCACCATATGGTGTGCCCCTGCAAATCATGGGCACCACTGTAGCCTTGCATACGTTGCGATACAAGTCACAGGCTGTAGGGTGCTTTGAAAAAGGCTGGGATTGCCAGAGCAACGCAAAGTGTTTGCAGCCAGGCATCAATCTGACTCCTTTCCCTGCTTGTTCTTTGCTCCTGGGCTGCAGCCCACATTATGACCTGGCTGGATGACTGTGAGTACTGCTGCTGTAACTTAATGGAAATGAAAGCACGTTGCATATGTTTTAAAGCGCAAATCAGCAAACGGTTTGCAAGTGGTTAGTTTGATGGCTGGTACTGCCCTCATTTGGACAAATGAGGTATGGGCAACGCTATCTAACCCTTGTCCCCTTTTTTGACCTCCCAACCTTGCAGACTACTATGGTGAGGTCCTTGGTGTCAGGTTATAAGCATATTGCAGTCATGCATTTGTGCAGAAGTAAAAGCACCACCGTCTGGCAGCCGCTCAACATGCACATGCCACATCTGCATGCCCTTGGCTCCATGAGCTGGCCTACGAGCGTGCCAAGCCATGCAGAGTGCGAGAGCATGCACGGCGAGGAGAAGACCAGGATAGTGGCAGATTCGCTGCGTGGAGCCACCAACTGGATCCAACAAGTTTGCCAGGAGGTAAGCTTTGGGGCACGGCAGTCTTGAAGCATCAGAAGTGCTGGGCAATTGCAGCATGGTAGCGTGGCAGCTGAACGCTGCACACATTCTATACGTCTTTCCAAATGATTCATTCGCGGTACAAGTTGGCAGTAGATATGTGGGTGTTTATCCACTGATGTGACTGTGGCGCAGGAGGGCATAGAGTGCAAGTACCGGCGCTTGGATGGGTAAGCCCCTATGAAGCAGTCCTGGGTTAGAACGTCCAAGGTTCATTGGGTCAATGCAGATACCATGTCATTCAACAGCCAGAGTGCCACTTGCTCTCAGCCCGCTGTCTGGTACCACTGGTGATTTGTCGGGCCCTTTTTGTCATGCAAAGGCTGCAAACCGATTGCCTGTGCCTATCTAGAGCTTTACAGCCCCGCTTGCGTGCTTGCTGGTTGTTTGTTCAATAACCTGGCCTGGTGGCCTTACCTGGGTCGCAGGTACCTATTCCCTCACGCTACCGGGGAGTCACCTCAGCCAACTACCTCCATGTCTGCGCTGAAAAAAGAGCTGGATGCGTCAATCAGGTAGAACACACTTGTGCGGCATCGTGGTTTGACAATGCTGGGCTGCCATCATGTGCCGACCCACACTGTTAAGCGGGCCACCGAGTTTGTGGCTGTTCCACCTCCATCAATTGGTACCCGGCCCATATCACGCCTGCCGGTTTGGTGCTAGTCAATATCATCCTTCTTTCCATACACATCACACCCCCTGGAATTGTCCACCTGTCCATCCCTCTTTGAAGGGCGGGACTAACTGACACGGAGTGGGCGGACCTGGGCGGTGGGCCAGGTGCGCATAGGTTGCTGAAGCAAGGGGCAGCAGCTGCCCCCAAAGCAGCAGATGTCTGCCTGTCTTTGTCACAGACTCGTGCTGTTTTGAATGGTACCCAATTATCCTCCAGTTAACTCTTTCTCTTGCAGACATGCTCCCCCACGCCCATGCCGCTCACCCTGCTTTTTTCTTGCTGTGTCCTGCCGTTGCCTGCCCCAGAGGTTGGTGGGGTTCGTGAGTGCCTACGCTACCCCAACAATGCTGACTTCAACCCGCTGATGTATCTGGAGGGACTGGCCGCGGCTGTTGAGCGCTACGGGGGCAAGATATATGAGGGCACTAAGGCATGGAAGGCAGGCAAGTCAATTGGTGGGGAGAGGGGCCCCCCAGTTGGACAGTTCAGGTAGGGCGGCTACATGGCTTAGATAAAAAGAGGAGCAGCATATTCTTCTATTTCTACTTACTGTCACCAAGCTTTGTGACCGTTCAAATTCCCTGCTTCTTGCTCCTTTCATTGGACCAGCCCGCGTCAGCAGCTGACGCCCTGCTAAAAGCTACTGTCCCTTGGCTCTCCCTGCCAGCAGAGGGCGACCGTGTGGAGACTGCTGATGGGCATGTCATCACCTGTGATGCACATGTGATGGCCACCAACTCCCCGATCAACCACAACCTTGCGGTTCACGCCCGCCAGATTCCCTACAGGTATGCATCAGTGTGGCTGAGCTAAGTCAATGGCTGCTGTGTGCATTTGCAACAACCAGCTGCTCCTGCTCTTTTTGAGCAGCTGCCCGTCGTGACAGTGACCAGTGCTGCTGCAATCCTACCGCGCACAATAACAAACTCAAGGTCCCCTGCCCTGGCCGTGCACCACTGCAGGACATATGCTGTGGGGCTGCTGATTCCCAAGGACAAGGTGAAGCGTGCGTTGTACTGGGATACCGCAGAGCCCTACCACTACGTACGCTTTGATGAATGGGATGAGAAGAACTTGCTCCTCATCACGGGTGGGTTGCAGAAGCTGCTGCGCAGGTGGCAAGCTGGTCTCCTGCTTCTGAGTGACGATTTATCTACAATGGGGACAAGAGCTGGTTGTGCCAGCCCCTGCCTGCAGGTGGGCAGGACCACAAGACTGGTTCACTGTATCCATATGACCCGTATGAGAGGTAAGCCCTCACAGGAGCCTGGTTCAGGAAGTCTTGTTGGAAGTGAATGGTGACCATATGCCTGTTACTAGACATAGCGGTGCGAGATGCAAACTGCTGCATCACCTTTTCCTGGCACAACACAATGCAGGCAGTGGAGCATCTTCGGCGACAGCCTGGCCTTGTTCTGCCTCGTTCTGCCTGTTTCAATCAGCTGTCCAACCCCGCTCACTGTGCAGGTTGGAGAAGTACACTCGTTCCCGCTGGACCGAGGCCGGTGAGCTGGTGCGCAAGTGGAACGGGCAAGTGATGGAGCCTGCAGGTGATCACGGTGGATACGAATCACTGGATGTGCCGATGCTTGACATGATTTTACTTGGTGTGCTGTCTGTTTGTTGTGCATAGGAGGGTGCTTAACCCTGTAGCTAGCTACGCTGCCAAAGTAGCGGCTTCAGCAGCAGAGTAGCAGGGCTTGTTGAGCCAGAGCACTCCATGTGGTCCTTTTGCCTGTTTGTACTCGGCCCAAATCCCCTGGTTGATGCAAAAAAAAACTGGGTTTTTCCTCGCTGCTGCCGGCTGCATCTGCCCCTGGCAGTTAGACTGGTCCTAGCCAACTGTTTCTCGTGCACTGCAGACCTGCTGTACCTGCACGGACGCAACCCCCTGGTGCCTGATGGTAACTCCTACATAATTACTGGAGACAGCGGGCAGGTGGGGCATCGGCTCTCATTACTCTGGTTTATAGTGTTGTAGCTATTGTTGTAAAGCCGCTGCAGCAGAACTTGCCGGCGTGGCCTGCAGCAGGGCCGGGGTGACGTTGATGGTCCCGGCGGTACAGTTGGCAAAACCAACATGTGGCATGCTGCTACATTTCTCGCTCTACGCTTTGCCTGGGAGGGCATGTGAGCCTAGTGTGCTGCTGCCTGACCCGCAACTTCTTCAATGCTTCGCTCGCTGAAACAATCCTTGGGTGCAGGGCATGACTGGTGGCACCATCGGCGGCATTGTGGTTTCAGACCTCATCTTGGGTGGGTGGCGGTACCTCCCAGGTTGGAGGGCTACGCTTCTTGGTGGTGGAAGGGTTGATGGGCGGCTAGGGCCGGCTCACCGGGGCCCTACCCTGGGTGGCCTGCCGCAAAAGTGGGCCAGTGTAGAAATTGAGTTTACACTGCGAGCAGGAGGGTCATTAATGCAGCAGCACTCTTGCTGTGGGCCATGAGTGCATTGCCAATCCGAAGTGCCTGGTCCATCCATAACAGCTTAGAGGGTCTTGGACGGTGATGCCAATATGTGCAAAGCGCCATCACCACCACCAGCTGTTCAGTTGCTGCAGAAAGCGAGTGAAATGGTAATGGTTGGTAATGGCTGCAGGTCGCAAAAACCCTTGGGCTGATGTATACGATCCTTCTCGAGCGCCACCAGCCGGTTCACTGTTGGAGGTAAGTAGCTGTTGCTTTGTAGCAGGGACAGAGCACAGCAATGAAAAGTCTGGTCAGCAGCGCCAGCAAATTGCTGTGCAGCAGAGCACAGCGCAGCACCCGGGCCAACATGCCTCATGTGGGTCCAGTGTGCTTTGAGTTCTCAGCATGTCTTCCACCATTGCTAGCTTAAGCATGCTAAAAAGTGAGTGGGGTCACTTCTCTCTCTGCTGCTGTTAACTTGCAGATTGCAGAGGAGGGGGCGGTTACCACTGCCTCATTTATTGAGCGTGTGCTGCCCAGGGTGAGGCTCAGCAGTAGGTTAAAAGCCATAAGAAAGATGTTTGAAGTTGTGGGATTCCCAATATGTTCTACCACAGCCATTTCGAAGTTGTGGAATCGCCCGATATGTATCGCCATGGCCATCTTTCGAAACTGTATGCTGCTATCGCTAACCCTGGATGGATTCGGTGGATCTCTTGGTGCAATGCTATTCAGTCATGTTGCACTTATGCGACCTACCCAGTCTTGTTGTTGTTTTCTGATGTGTTTTTGGCTGCAGCTGACTTCCCGGGAAAACATGGAGCCCGATAGCGGCAAGATTGTGCAGAAGGGCCTGGAGAAGGCAAGCCCCTGAGCTGGCAGTGTTGCTCTTTGGGCTGCTGCCTGTTGAATAGTTTAGCAGGGGGAGTCTTCACCGCTAAACGGTTGCCAGCTGACGTGAGCCTGCTGCAGATGAGCCCATGCTGCATGACTCAATTTGCAACTGTGTTGCCCTTTTTGCTGCAGGTGGCTGTGTACTGCGACGCTAACAAGCAACAGCACGCCTACAGTGCTGTGTGCCCCCACCTGGGCTGCATTGTGCATGTGAGCAGACATCAACAGTCAATTGCCAGAGGCTCGGCATGCATGCATGGTACCACGTGCTTGCTTCGTTGTGCCGTGGGTTTTGCAGTCCACAGCGCCTTAGCCTGACCCTTCCTCCAGCAAGAAACCTTGCTCAGAACTGTGCCAGTTAGCAACCACTAATGCTGCCAAAACTGCTGCATGCAGTGGAACTCGCTGGAGAAAACCTTCGACTGTCCCTGCCACGGCAGCCACTTTGACCGCCACGGCACATGCATCAACGGTAAGCATGGGGCGGTACTTGGGCAATGGTTGTTTTAGGTTTGCGACAAACGAGTGTGGGGACTACTTATCTGCCTGCGCTGTGGTACGGGGCGGGATAGTCGCATTGCCGCAGAGCTGCAACAAGAGAGATTGATGGTGACTGGCCTTTGAGCTGGGCATCTGCTGTCATGCTGTGTGCAGGCCCTGCCAAGGCGGATCTGAAACCCATTCCTGACTGGTGAACATTTGTTTGTCGTGAGGCATGGGAAGGCGTAGTCAGGAAGAGATTAAGAGAGTCGCTAGTCCCCGTCTCATGTGGCAGCGGTTTGTGGTGGCATCTGGGAACCCCTCCCACCCCCACCTTTGAAGTCAATTCTTTCCTGCATGGTTGTCACCCTTATAAATATGCCTGTAGCTGCTCTGAAGCCCAGCTTTCTAGGAAACTGTTTCAGTAAGACTTGTAGTTGTCTCAGGGCTGTAAATTTACGTGGTGGTGTGGTTGTTTCCGGGCTGCAACTTCATATGCTGGTGTAGTCGTTTCAGGGCTGGCAAGTCATCATCTGCTGAGAGTCAAGTGCAGGGATCCCATACACCAACATGTAATGTTTGGCGACTAAGCAGCAGTAGAAGGATTTACTCATGTTACATGAACCATAAACTGAGTATGCGGCTTAAAAAAGTAGGATTGGGCCTTGCTCAACAATGAAGCCAATCAGTCATGGGCAAAAGCGTGGGAACGAGAAATAAATTCATTGATAAAACAAACTGAGTAGTACAAACAAAATATGTGTATAAGTGTGGGTGGCTTGGGGGTTCTTTGCACATTGTGCCTTTGCACACATTGCGCTGAAAGCATGCAAGCAACGCAAGGGTAGCTGTGGTGGGTCAGCAGCCTAGAGTTTCTTCACGTAGCCACTGCCCCTGCAGCTTCTGCAGTAAATTATGCCGGCGCCCTTGCAAGCCACGCACTCGCGTTGGCTGCGGCTGCCACCAAGTGGGTCCCGCTGCCCCGATGCTGCTGCCAACGCCTCACGTGACACACCGATCATCTTGCCGCTGCCCTCGCAGGCGAAGCATTTGACACCACCTGTGCCGGCACACGAGCTGCAGATCTCAGGCTCGCCCTGCAAGTGGGGCGACACAGCAAACCAGGAAGCCGCTGTTGGTCCCAGGAAGCTTAGTGACCGGCCCAGTGCGGCCGGCTGGCTAGATTCCGTGAGCTAGATTCCGTGAAAACAAAGTCTAAGGCTTTCTGTCAGCAAACATTGCTATGTATTGCAGTCGCACCTTGCTGCTGCCATTGATGAGGGCAGCTGCCGTTGCCACCGTCACGGCGCTGCCTACTATAATCTCCTGCAAAGCCGCCGCCTCGACAGCGCGACACAGCTGGGCAGCTCCTCGCCGCCTTCGCGCTGCTGCCGTGCTGCGCTGCACTGAAGAGCCGTTGCTGGATGCGCAGGAGGCGCAAGAGGCAGCGGAGACGCTCGACATGCTTCCTGCAGGATGTGTGCTGGCAGCTGGTTAGCGCTGTCAAGAAGCCGTCAAACGGGATCGGAGGCCTGGCACACACAAAAGGAAACAAGCCTGTGTGGTGGCTGAGCCTGCTTTGAGGCTTTCTTCCACCCCCCCGCCGCACCTGCGACGCTGCACTTTCCAATTGTCAGCAAAGCTTCTGACTTCTTTTGCAGGCAACCTGCTGCGTCTGCGTCTGTGCTGCCCATTTGGCAGCGTCCCTGTCGTCCTTCCTTGCAGGCGCTTCTGCCGCCACCGAACCCTTTGCGTTAGGCAGGCATGAGGCCCCACAGGCAGAGGGCACGCCTGCACCCCTCCTGCAGGTGGGATGTTTCCTTGTGTTCACATTCTCTTCTGCCCGGAACAATACCCTCAAGCTGCCTTACTTCTGACACAGCAGCATGCAAGAAGCAATTCAAGTGGTGGCTTTGACTAGCCCCGCAGCTGTTTTGCTCTCGAAGGTGTGTGTGACGCCTGCAAACGCCTACAAACGCAGTTATGGTATGGTTCGAAAGTGCTGAATGTGTATTTCGCTGTTGATATTTGCCATTTTCAGTCAGGGGGTGGTGTTGAATAACACCAGTTTGGTTTTTTGAGGATGTGTGTTTGACGGTATATTTAGAGGCAACGGCTTATGCACCAAAGCCGTAGAGGGTGCGGCCCTGGCGCTTGAGTGCGTAGACAACGTCAAAGGCGGTGACGGTCTTGCGGCGTGCGTGCTCGGTGTAGGTGACAGCGTCACGCACCACGTTCTCAAGGAACACCTTGAGCACGCCGCGGGTCTCCTCGTAGATCAGGCCGCTGATACGCTTGACACCGCCACGACGGGCCAGACGGCGGATGGCGGGCTTGGTGATGCCCTGGATGTTGTCGCGCAGAACCTTGCGGTGGCGCTTGGCACCGCCCTTGCCCAGGCCCTTGCCGCCCTTGCCGCGTCCAGACATGCTTGCAGTGGTTGTTAGTTTGTCGGAGTGGTGAGCCGGTGTGAGGAAATGGTGCCAAGACAGGCTGCAGGGCCGGTTAAGAGGCGGGGCGGCAAGCGGGGCGTCAAGGGGCGGCACCCATCCGGGGCCCGCCCCTGCGTTGGCTGCGGGTGATCGGTGCCTCGGATCGCTGTTTCCCGCTCAACCAGCGATTACCCGGCCTCTGACTGGGTGTCGCTTGTCATGGGCGAGCTCTTTACCGCTGGCCGACGAAGTGCCATCACCACATCTTACCTGCACAAAACTTCACTCCAACCCAAACACCCCAGCATCATGGCCCGCACCAAGCAGACCGCCCGCAAGTCCACTGGTGGCAAGGCGCCCCGCAAGCAGCTG
>JAAMXP010005773.1:0-42618 GCA_019693395.1 Ettlia oleoabundans
CCGCGGCGGCAGCGGCCGCCGCCGCCTGCGCGGCCTGCGCCTGCGCCATTGCAGATGCTTGCGCGTTGCTGGTGCTGCGCTGTATGCCACCAGGTGGCCCCCCGCCGGTGCCGTATAGGTCCAGAGTCGGCATCTGCATCAGGCCCTGCACCGTGGCGGGGTCCAGACCAGCCAGGCCAGGCGGAAGCTCACCGCCCATGCCCCCTAGTCCGGGAAGCCCGCCAAACTGCTGCTGCGGCTGTGTGTGCGGCGGCTGCTGATGAGGCTGCTGCGGCATCATAGGCGGCTGCTGAGGCAGTCCAGGCGATGGCGCACCCAGCTGCTGCTGCCCACCAAACAGGTCTGGCGGCAGGCCGCCCGGCAGCTGGCCCATGGGTGGCATGCCCTGCTGCTGCATGCGCAGCGCATCGAGGCCGCCGCCTGGCACAAACCCGGGTGGCAGCTGCTGTGCCGGCACCTGCATGCCCAGACCACCTAGCGTGCCGCCGAGGTTCAGCCCCAACGGTAGCCCGCCACCGCCGCCTGCACCCACGCCGCCAAAGCCGTTCATGCCAGCCCCATGCACCGGCCCAGAACCCATCAAAGGAGGCGTCGGCATCCTGCCCTGAGAGGCGCGTGGAGACAGAGGGATGCCGCCAGGTGGCGCCGCGGGCGGTGCCGCTGTGCTGGCTGGAGGGGGAGCCGCCCCGGGTGCCAGCCTGATGGTGAACGTGAAGGAGGAGGTCTGGCTGTTGGGCTTGCCACCCTCGCTGTATGGAGGCATGTGCCCAATGGTCAGCGGCAGCAATGCCCAGCCGGGGTGCCCATCCTTGCGCCTGCACGGGCCAAAAGGGCAGGAAGAGGCAGGGAAAATAGGCCGGATCAAGTCCATTGATTGCTATCGGCAGTCGTCAACGATACCACAATTGACTAATTACAGTGGCGACTTCTTACTAATATCGTCCCAGCACCAAACTCCTCCGACCCACGGCCCACCCACCTGCATGAACCGCCCGCCAGCACAACCAATTGTTCACCATCTCCTAGCGTTACACTACAAACATTACCCGGCCTTCACTGCTCTCACCAGTCTGCGGAAGCTTGCGGCAGCATGCGCTTGACTGCGTCCGGAAAGCTGGCTGTGTCCAGGGGCAGCCAAATGACGTCCACCAGCTCCTGGTTGGCCTGCTGCGGGTTCTGCTTGCGCCGCATCAGGCCTGTAGAGGCACAGACGGCGGCAACGATGGTGACAGGGTGTCAGCCGGGGCTGGCGCAATCTCGCTGCATTATGAACGACGACGCCTCACCAGTGGGCAGGCATAACTGAGCAGCAGACCAGAGGGGTTGCAAGGCAGGTGCCGCATGCTCACCCACGGGTCTGTTGATGTCAATGACGTTGAAGGAGCCGCACTTGAAGACTAGCCCCACCTCGGTGCGACCATCTGCATACAAGCGAGCGACCAAAGGCAGGACGGAGCAGTTCACAAAGAGCATTAGAAAAAAGGGTGCGAGCAGCGTGGCGCAACACCAGCAGCACAAAACAGGAGGAGCAAGGGAGCTGCGGCCCTGTAATGCTGCAGAACAGCGGAGGGTGCAGCTCCAAAAGGCTGTTGCAAATGCAGGCCTGCTGCATAGGGCAGCATGCTATGCAGCATGATTGCAACAGCAGCAGGCTCCCAGCAGAATCTTGTTCTTCCCAGTTGCCCAGCAGACCAGGCAGCCACCCTTTGACTGCTTGCCTGGGTGGTACACCCTCAGCTGCACATCCGTCTCCACCGCCTTGCGCACATGGTCCCGCGCAATGTCCCAGCCCTTGGTCAGGCGCAGCACCTGCACACCAGTTGCATGGGTCAACAGGCAGGGTGCACAAGGTTGTAAGACGCTGTGAACTAATCCCTGCTTGTAGGTCGTCTCCCCCCTGAATGTTCTGACAACGGGGGCCAACTGTGCTCCCTGCCTGCACCCCTGCCGAGCCCACCTGCTTCAGCGTCTCCCTCAGGGCCTTGTTGCGCTCAGCCGTCTCTACAAGGTCGCGGAACTGGCCCACTGCAGGCAAAGGCAGGCGGGTGGGCAGGACGATAAAACTTCTATCAGAAAGAATTGAAAGTAGTACTGGGCTGGGGCAACGAGGCAACACTCAATCCAGCCTTGATGGAGCACGTACACGCATCAGCCAGGCAAATGAAGTGCTGGGCAAAGCGCAAACGGCAATAGGATGCTTTCCAACATAGCACACCGTTGTGCTGCGAGCCCCTTTCACTTACCTTTCACCACGCTGTTAATAGGGAGGTTCAGGTCTGGCACTCCAGCCGCCACTGCAGCGGCCCTGATGTCCTCCAGCTTCTTCTGAGTCTGCATGTTGGCCGGGAGCAGAATTGACCAACTTGGTAGCAGGGTGCGAGGCAGGGGGAACCAGGCCAATGCCTGGCAAGACATGATGTGCAGTGGCTACACCCTCTGGCGTGAATAAGCAAGGCAACGGTATGGTGCTGCAATACCAACTATGCACCTGCAGGCCCACGCAGTCGATCTTGCTGACATGGTCGTCCACGTGGGGGATCTCAAGCTTGGCAGCGCCCTTGACGCGCGCTGTAGCAACCTGCGGTGCAACAATAAAGCCAGGAAGCCAAGCGGAGGGTTATGTACACTGCCATGTGAAATGCACAAGCACCTAGCATAGCTGCGCAACTCAGCAATACACACATTGGAGCCAATGGTGGTGCTTGTGCGCATGGCCGCGTACATTGGAGCCCTTGTAAAGCTCCCATGCAAATGCCCTGGCGTGGCACTCACCACAAATGGGTCAGACAGCGCGTAGTGCACGCCTGCAAAAGGCTCGCCCGAGCGGTGCACGGCGCGCACAGCCAGGCGGAAGGGCGGTGCACGTCCTGTCAGCAGCGCCTCGCTGGAATCCGTGATCTTCAAGTCTGGCAGCAGCGCCTGGCCGTGGATCATGGGCACCATGACACGCTTGGTATCCGTGTAAGACCCAGAACGCCCATGCGCCAGCAGCGCCTGCCCCTGCTTGTTGGTGAGAAGCTCACAGCGCTCCACCACATCCTCGCTGTCGCCCTCAGCATCAAACTTGCGTCCGTCCACGATGCTGATCTGCTTGGGACGCAGGAGGCAAAGCAAGGAGCAAGGTGACACGGCCGGATCGACGTGGATAACAAGCAGGGGGGCATGCTGCGGTTGCTGCTGCTGGCACTCGCGAAATGGAGCCGGCAAGCTGTGTGAGTGGTTGAACTGCTCTTAAAGTGCATCTTTGCCAGAACTTAGGGGTGGCAAGGGAGAGGACCTAGGTGTTCACAGCCTCCTGCCGAGGGGCAAGCTGGCTGCGTGTCAGCTTGACCACTGCCCTTTCAACAGCGTTTACAAACGGGGAACTCTTGGCTCACCAGCAGCGCGAGATCCTCTAGTCCCTGCTGCACCAGATGGCCAGTGGTCAGGTCCACCACCACCACATATATCTGCGCGCCGCACTTTGCCTCCACCACGTCGCAGGGCGCCAAGTATTTGGCCGCAAAGTTGGTGGGGCAGCGCCGCCGCTGGCTCAGCTTGCACAGGTTACATTGGAAGTTGGCGCAACCAAGATTCCTGCACGGGGGAAAGCCAAAGGAGGCGGCTTGAGGGTGTTCGGGAGGGCAGCGGGGCATGGGCGATGGCAGCCCTCCGCGTCCCTTGCTGCGGTCCACACTCACTGGCAGTCGTGCCGAAATTCTAGCTGCAGCGCCATGGCGCCTCGGGCTGGGACCCGTCGGGGTCCCGCTTGACGGAGTGCAGGCGGCCTCCTTTCAGCCGCTAGGACCTGCTCGCTGCCCCTGCAAGTTCCAGCGTGTGTGACAGCTCCTCGGCTGCGCGCAGCACCCTCGGGAGACGACCGCCGACAAACGCGTGTGTGAGGCCTGAGCAGAAAGGAAGCCTTTGTGCCCACCACTCGCGCACTAAGTTGCCCTGTGCCTGAACGGAGCTTTGACAGACTAGCGAGGTGCGCAGGTGGAGCCAGGGTGGAAGGTGCGTAATGCACCAGAAGCTGCCAGTCGGACCAAAGATGCAACAGTCGGGCGATGCCGCACGCAAGTTCCCCTTGTTTTCGCTGGCGGTGCAACATTCGCCAGAATAGCGACTCGTTTGAGCCAGGTGCAGCCTCTTCTTGGGGCGAAGGTTCCAAAGGTTTCAACCTCCTGCTGTCAGCAAAGCATGGCAGCACGATTTGTTGCATGTCATCTCCCTGGGACACTCTGCCACGCAGGGGTACGTGTTAGAACAATGTCAGCGCAGCTGTCGTGGCTCATGCTATGGCGGCGCTGCCGGCGCAGTCGTAGCCATGGTCAACCGCTTTCATTGCTGGCGGCACTCTCAAGCGCGCTGCAGCCTTCGAGGTCGTTTGAGTGGCTGTTAGGCGTTCACGTGCCGGGTCGATGCGGAAGAAAAGGGATGGCAAATGACTGTTGTTGTAACAAGCCAGAGTGTGCCCCCTTGCCGCCCAAAGACCGACAATAAAAAAGACCTGATCGGCCAGACGAAGTACCGCTGATCAAAGGGGCTCAAAGCACCTTGCATACGAGCCACTCTCACTGCTGGGGCACTCGGCTGAGCTCTGCGGCGTGAGCGGCACGCCGCTCACGCCCGCCAGTATATTGGACTGATATTTCACACGTTACTGCACCATATAAAGTAGGTGCATTACCCAGATGCACATATACTCCTTGCTTCCCCACTATTGCACACATCGCAGCAAATTTACACACTATTGGAATTGGGTGCAAATGGAAAGGGTGCAAGATGAGAAAGGGGGTAAACGACAGTAGGTGCAACTATGTGGGCAGCGCTGTAAGTTGGGTAATTTGTTGGGGTTAGCAGAAAAGCACATGTTGAGCAGAATGGATGCAAGACCTCCAAGATGGGCAAAAGTGTGAGTACCTTCCAAAGTGGGGTAGAAAGGTGGGGCTTCATAATAGCACCCATTCAGTGCCTGGGCCAGTAATGACCTCTTACGGCCCGTGTTGGGCGCAAAAACTGCCGAATACCTATTTCCGGGGAGATCGGGGCTTTCAAAAACGGTAATCGAAAAGTATTCAGAGAACATGCCTCCTCATGCACACACAGCGCGGGTCACGCCCGCCTATTTTGAAAAGTCAGGCACGGTGGGGCGGCTTATCCTCGCATTATACATTTACCATACTCCACTGCTGGAGGTGATACGCTAAATGGGTGGCCGAGCGAGCGGATGCCTGAGCGCGCACGGCCGGCCAGCCGGGGCTCGCGCCGCAGGGCGTCAAGTCGCGCTTCCAGCGGGTTAGCGAGCAGTATGTGAGCAGGATACGCTCGCCAGACAGCGGCCGCCGCTGCAAGGTGCAGCCGCGGAGTGCAAGATGCAGCCGCTAGGCTCCTGCGCCTACAACCTCCAGTTTGCGGATGCGACGCTGGTGAGAAGGCCCATGGCGGGCGCGGCTCCCGTCGTGGGCGTTAGTGGGCGGTGGCGGCATCTGTTGCTGGTGGCTGGGTGCCGCCAACCTTCACCAACTGCCACGATTCCGCGTATTGAACACCACCATTAATCAAAGACGCCCCTCTGTCCTCACATCCTCCATCCATGCGACAGGGAGCTCCGTGCATCAAGGGGAACGCAAGATGCATGGAGTGCAATATCAACCGGCACCCGCCACAAGGTGCATGCAACAAACTTGAGAGGGCATGGCGGTTGTGGAAGGGTACAGCAGGAATGCCCTGGGGCAATCTATGAGAGGCTAAGTAGTTGCAACAATGACCTAGGGACCAGCACGTATCTATACTCAACAACCCGGTTCCTCGCTCGGCCTCCTCCCTCCTGCTCCCTTCGCTTCCCTCTCTCTCGGTCCCTTCCGTTACTGGTCCGTTCCCCAAGCACCCTTCCCTCCTGAAACTGTCTCTCATTTGTGTACACCATTGCTGCAGTTCGTCAATGGCTTGCTGCCTGGGACACTTGTCCTGCTCCACTCCTATGGTGGATGCCTCGATTCAAGCACAAGTGCCAATACCTCATAGAACTACGCCGCTCCGCCGTTGGTGGGTGGTGAGGCCAGCAGGCAGCGCTGTGTGACACAGTTCCCCCGGCGAATCACCTGTGTTTATTGTGCTTCTGCTCATATTTCCTTTGTTCTCTTTGGGATTGATTTGTTATAACTTGGTTGATGCTGTTTTGTGTGCATATGCTGATTCATGATGATGCCCCTCTAAGTTGCCATACATTTACCCGCCAGTATTGGTAGTGCTGTTGTGTGTGCAGTTGCTAATGTCTATTGTATTGCCCCCTTTATCTTTAAATGGGGCAAAATCATGTGTAATAACTGCTTGCACACAATACAAAGAAATGTGTGTGAAAGGTGGGGATAAATGAGGATCCACACATTTCTGCACATTATCGTGACAGTGGGCAATTTTGCACCCATTAGAATACACACCGTCTTTGCACACAAAAAGCACCTAGCTAATGTGGGTAGTATCCATTTTTTGATTGTGCAAGGATTACCTACACATTTAGTAAGGGTGCTAATGGAATGTGTGCAAACCCAATTTGGCTGGGGGAAAAAGTTGTGCAAATTTGACCAGATCTACTAGTGGCCGCAGCGCGCTCAGCATGGGCAGGAAAGCGGAACACTCGTGAGGCGGCCGTCGGCGGAGGAGTCTTACGAGCCTTCAGCAATTCATACTGCAACCGGTATAACAAGTCGTGTACAGTATTACTCCGAATCACCCGGCCTACTTTGAAGAAGTGAACACCAGATCTATCTCCAGATCTTCCGTCCTAAACCTTCGTGCAACCCTGTCCCTCGGGTAAGGAATTCCTCGTCTCACCGGAGCACTGCTGGTAGCAAGCTCAAAAAGTAGGGGTGTCCTCGCGCCAGATGCGGCTTCTCCTGGTGGACCTTGAAAACGTTTTGAACTCTCGTGGATATCAATTACGAGCTCCGTGCTTCATGCAGATAGGAATGGTTGCGACGCCGCGGCTTGCCCTGCGGGGGCTGTTGCTGGCCATCTGCCTGGTGGCGCGGCTTGCCTCCGCTCAGCAGGGCGGCGCCGCCAACTGGGAGCCCATGACCACCACCACTGTTGTGGATGACGACAGTGGCGCCGGCACGACTGTTGATGAGTTCCTCTTTGACGACAGTACTGACATGGATGGCAATGGCGGCTTTTCTGGGGCATTCGACGACGGCAGCCCAACTGGCGCTGTCGGCCCCACTACCACCGACCTGAGCACTGGAACAGACCCTTGGAGCGGCGAGGAAGGCAGCTTTGATGGCGAGGAGTGGGACATGTCCCTCTCCCCATCAGCCGGCCCCGATTCAATTCCCACTGCTGGCATCAGCGATGATGGCAGGACCAGTGATCCTCTTGGTGACCAGGGCATATTCTTGCCTTTTTCCTCACCTGCCCTGGCCCCGGCCCCAGCCCCAGCACCGCTGCCTTCCCCACCGCCGCCCCCACCATCTCCCTCTCCTCCCCCGCCCCCGGTGAGCTCTTGACGCCAGATCAGCACGCACAAATCCAAATTCCTGATTGTGACGAAATGGGCTTTGCTTTCTGCTTCTTGCCCAGTCATCCAGCATTTGACGCTCCAATAGGAAAATTTGAGTGTAGTGTGTACGCCAAGCAGCTCTTCCCACTCACACACCTCAACATCTCCCCGCTTCCTGCAGCCCTCAGGCACCCGCGTCAACCTTGTGCTTCGCCTAGCAGGAGCTACTTACCCCATGCCTGCTGATATGGCGGAGAGAGTGGCCAGCACTGTCTCCATTCTCACACCGGGACACACTTGGACATACTCTGAGCAGCAGGTGGGTCAAGGTTGTCAAGGTGGTTGGTTGTGAGCATGTGTGTTGTTGGCTTTTGATTAATGCTGCTCATGAGCAGCAGAAGGAATGCAGCGGGAAGATTACACCCCGTCAGCGAACATCAGTAGGACGGGTGTGTGGATTTATTCCAAATCGGCAAACTAATAGCCTAACCTTGCCCCTTGCCCTCTACCTCCCGGTCTGCCTGCAGCCCTCCTACCCCGGCCAGACGCCCAAGGTCCCAAGAGTTGCGGCGGCCGCTGCTCAGGCCCTGGCCCCTGCCCCCGCTGCCGGCTCCGGTGCTGCTCTGGAGGAGGAGGAACCAGGCAGGGCCACAGTTGACCCCTTGCCAATCAACGGCCTGGGCCGTAAGCTTCGGCAGGTGCTGGCAGCGGTGCCTCAGCTGACGCAGTCTGCCAAGGACCAGTGCTTCAGCGTGAAACATGCTCTGGCACCAGATGAAGCCACCTGTCTGGCCTGGTGTGTGGGACAGCTGGCTGAGGGCAACGTGGATGCAGACGAGTATGGGCCACGCTTCTATGACAAAAAAGGTAGGGGCTGGATGTATTCGGGTGGAGGGGTGAGTTGTGAGGGTGAAGGGAGGGGCGTTGAGGTGTATGGAATGTTGAGATATGTGATGGCTGTCAGAGGAGTACAAAGTCGGCACAAAGGCACATTTATCTGCCCTGCATGCAGACGTGCCTGCAGGCAGGCAGGCAGTCGTCAATTGCTGTTCAACAGTTGAGGCTGAGGCTGCCTGGCTAGACACCGGTAAAGCTTACATGTCCCATGTCTTTGCGCCTGCCTTCCGTTGTAGGCACGATGTGCTGTGGCTGCAACAAGAAGAGGGAAAAGAACGATGATGCTGACACGGGCGCCACCACGCCATTGCCTGCCGAAGCGCCCCCTACAGCCCCGGAGGAACCGAAGGTCATGGCAGAAGCCGACGGTGGTGCTGGTATGGAAGCGGACACTGGCGACGATAAGGAGGGAGACAGCAGCAGCGTCACCGTCGATAAACCTGCCAAGGCTGCCACCCCAGCCAACCAGGCTGCCCCAGCTGCAGCCCCAGCTGTGGCGGAGGGCTGGGATGGAGTGTACGTGTTTGCGCACACCCTGGTGATGAACGCAGCGGAGGAGGAGGTGCTGAATGCCACGATGTATGAAGCTGCAGGCAGCAGAAGGCTAATGGATAGCTTGAAGGCCACCGCAGGTGCGTGCTGTGCTGTGTTGTGCTGTGCTGTGCTGTGCTGTGCTGCCTGCTCTGTCGGTCGAAGTACAAGCTAGGACCTGAACCTGAGCACTGATTGGTTTGCGTGTTGTGTAGTGGGATTTGTCCAAGCACGCAGTGTTGGTTGTTGCGCTTCTTGCCCTCGCTGCCCAACCAATTTACTCCTCCTCCATTGCCACATTGCAGTATCCCTCCCAGCTCCCACCTCAGCTCTGCCCTACCTCTTCCTCTGTGCAGGAGTGTCCGCATCCATGGCGGAGGTTGTCTGGGTAGGCAGCGGCGAATACCGCTTCCTGCCGCCTGTCGCCAGATACGTGCGCCCAGGCTACGTGGCGGCACCATCCACTCCTTCCGAGGCAGAGGCCTCCAGCAGCGGCAACGACAGCACAGTGCTGATCGGCGCTGTGCTGGGCAGCGTGGTAGCAGCAGCCATAGTTGTGGCCATCGTTGTGGCATGCTGCGTGCGGCGCCGCCGTAAGCACGCTCTGGAAGGCCCGGGCTTGGTGCGCAAGTGGGAGTACGAGCGCAAGCAGGGTGAGTGCCGAGCTTTGGCATCATTCGTTTGGCACGGCTGCAGTGAGTTTGTGCGCAATTGCATTTTGTAACGGCGGTCTGAGCAGGAGCTGTGACTGGCGGCTGTGTGCTTCTTCTAGCTGCACATGTGTATCATGTATGCAGGCCCCAATCCTCCCATGGTATGCTCATTTCCACCATTACAACTTCTCTGACTTGCCTGCCCTGCTTCCGCCCGCTTCCACGCAGCCGAGGAGGAGTGCAAGCGGCAGCAGGAGGATCGGCGTGCGGCCAGCCAGGCGGCCAATGAGCGCTACTGGTCGCGAGTACAGAGCCAGCAGACTCGCAGCCAGAAGCTGGATCAGCTGCGCAGCAAGCTGGGGCTGGGACCCAGGGACCATCTGGCAGCTGCTGCTGCAAAGATGGAGGCGGCAGAAGTGGCGGAATCAGCCAAGACTGTCGCCGCCCCGCCGCCGCCTCCAATTGTAGCAGAGAGCAGTGGGAAGTCCACTGGCAGCGGCAGCAAGCCCTCCACCACTGCCCCCTCACCCGCCCACACCATTACACTGGAGGCTCACACGCCTGCCAGCGAAACGCTACCAATGACGGTGGTGGTGCGGTCTCAGCCACCGCTGAACGGCGGCAGCAGCGGATACGGCGGGCGCAGCGGCTCCATTAGCGCAGCAGGGCCCAGCTGGGCCACACGAGACCCCGCAGCAGAGCCCAAGCCCGGCATGTTTACCAAGTGGTTTGGAAAAGGCTGATGAGTGAGGCGACGGTTGGGGCAAGTAAACCCCTCCAGAGCTAGTTATTGCACATAGACAAACATGTAGGCAGGTGCACCTTGCTTAACTCCTAGGTTGTTAGTATAGAATGTGTACGCAAGAAATTGACACCCCTGTCTGTCAAGAGGGCGAGCATGTGTGCCGCTGCTGCGATACCTACCACTACACCTTGCATATCCACAATCCTTCTGATTCATTTGCTCGCATACCTGAATCTTATAACCCTCTGCTTTCCATGTCATTTGTTGGCTAGGTTCTGTAAGCACATTTGGCCGTCTGGTCAAGCTCTGGACGCGAACATTAGAGAAACACGAGTGAGAGACATGCAGGAAGCCCTGTCCCGCAAACGAATCACAATACTTTCTGTTGTTTCCAGTCGAAGTGGGCCCTGTTTTCAACCAGGCTAACACAGCCAAGAGCAATCCATGTGGCGGGAGCAACACCTGCGTGGTTGTGCAGCTGCCCAGAGTGAGTGCATGTTGTCTGCCCCTGCGTAATGTGCAGCCATACTTAATCTTATAATAAAGTTGCCGTATTCACAGTGCATGCCAACTGGATGGCACACTTCAGGCCAACTGGGAGCTGCATGCACTGGGTAGCTCTCGCAGCCAGCCGACGACGCAAGTTGCAGTGCAATGCATCACGCACGAGCAGGTGTCGGATGCAAATAACGGCCATTCGCAGCGCTTACAAGTTGTGTTGAGAACATCACTTACTGCATTGGCGCCCTCTAAGGCCCTCTAGGGCACGTCACAATCACGGTGCAGTACGGTTGCACTGCACAGTGTGTTTGAAGAGCAAGGATCTGCCTTCCATTACGCACATATACACCGCATTGTGTGTACGGTAAGCAAGGTTGCCTGAAGGAAAAGCTGCAGCCAATGTCTTCCGACCGCCTTTGCGGAACCAATCAATAGAAACGCTTATCACACAGCGACAGCATACCTAACCAATGGCTACAGGGCGCTGGGAACCGCTCGACGCGCGCGCGGGGTTGCTGTGTTGGCAATTGCTCGGTGAGCACCCTGAGGCTCCCCTGAGGCAAGGGAGGCCTCCATGTAACTACTGGCTCGGTAACGGGACCTGGCGAGGAGGAGGGCAGGAATTCCGCAGCTTGGTTGGAGGGTCCACCTTTCAAGAGCCCTTGTCGATGGTGCTGCAAGCGAGGTGCAAGTGGACTATCTGGCGCCACTTCATGTGTATTTAGTGACTTGATCAGCCCTTCAAGCAGTAGCAATTTGCTTGCAGTTTGCTGAGCCTCGGTACTCAATGTGCAATTTGAGTAAAGCGCACCATGCCTGACTGGCTGGCTGGCTGGTGAGCGTTGTGCCCAGAGGCTCGCCGACTGTTTGCAGGGTGGCCTTGTTGTGCCCCACTCTATGCATGCAGGACTGTGTTGTCCCTCATGCCTGCAAACACACTGAGTCCATTTCTGCCCTCTGCATCTGTGAATGCAGGTATAACACGCTGCAGGCATCACCAGCATGGCAGGCAGAGATAGCCGCGCAGCATCTGGTGGCCGGCGTGGTGCAGGCCGCCGCGGTGCCAAGCACGTTCACGGGTGCAATGGTGATGGCAATCAAAGGCGCTGCGCTACCTGCGGGGTGCATCAGATGCTTTCAAAGCCCTGGCTGATGTGGAGTTTGTGGTGGAAGGACGGCGCCTGCCCGTGCACTCGCAGCTGCTGGCGCAGAGCTGTGGTGTGTGGGCCACGCTGCTCAAGAGCCTGGCATCAGGCGAGACGCAATGCTCCGTGCCCAGCTCTCTGGCCGGTAAAGTCGGCCACGCCAAGACCGATGCCAATGTCCCCAGCGGCAGTGGGGGCACTGCAGTCGGCAAGGCTACCGCCAGCAACGCTGGTGACAGCAAAAAAGGCGACAGCACAGGCCAGTGCACCAGTGCCCAGGTGACGGGCAAAGAGGCTGCTGCTGGTGCCAGCGCCGGGGGCGGGTCCCTGGTTTTTGAGGCCCCATTTGCCGGGGACAAGCTTGCAGCTGTGGATTGGTTCCTCTGCTGCATCTACGCACCCGAATAGCTGAGTGGTGAGGTGTCACAGCTGAATCAGCTGGAGGAGTATGAGTTTCTGCTTGGCCTGGCCGATCATTTCAACCACAACAAGCTGCTGCGGGCCCTTGTCAGACGCCTGGAGGCCGCCGCAAGCGAGTGTGCTCGCCACGGCGTGACCAAGCTGAGCGACACGATTGCTGGTGCCCCAATCGACTGGCTCTACCTGGCATGCAAGTGAGTGTGAGGGTCAGAATTGCTGAAGACGTTGGCAGCAACTGAACTGCTGCTGCAATGCAGCTGATGTTTACTGCGAGGCAGGCAGGCAGGCGGGCAGGCAGGCAGGCAGTGAACTGCTGTGAAGCAGCTTGCGCAAACTGAGGTTCTAGCCGCTGCCATTGCAGATTATTGTTTTGTCCCTCGAAGTCCTGCCGCCTCTTTGCTTCCTATCTCCCGCTCTTGCAGGCACAGCCTGGACAGCGTGAGGGGTACTGCTTCGAGCGCCTGCTGTGCCAGCTGGCGGACCCCATGCAGGCTGAGGAGCTGCTCACTTCCAAGGCCTGGGCTGATCTGCCCGGGGACACGTGCACGATGCTGCTGGAGGCAATGCTGCAGGCAATACACACCTGTATGCACGCTACAAAGCGCGTGACCGGCTTCTTTCCTTCTCTTGCATGGCTCCATGCTGCTTAGTGGAAGTGGCAGCCTGCATTTGCTCCCAGGAGCGCTCCTGAGCTCCAGCTGGACACTCGTTGAATCCATTGTGCTATACCAATTAGCGCCTGTACATTGAGATGTTGTATTACTCTGTAAGTTTGATGCACTCTGTAATTCATTTTACAAGGAGCCGCATTGTAAGTGGCGGGTGCCCCCTGGGGTGCATGCTGTGGTTTGACAAAAACAGCGGTGTCAGCTTGCGGGGGGTTACCAAACATCAGCACAATTCAGCGTCTACACAGCAAGGTTCAGTAAGCAATGCACCGCAAGGCCCATGCTGCTCTTCAAACTCCTGCACCACTTCAATGCCACCCTGTAGTGCCCAAGTACCGCTGAGGCACAGCCATGCCCGCTGCCAAGGCTGTCTTGGGGTCAATAGTTATGCAAACACGAGGACACACTTGCCTCGCAACTGAGCAACACAGCAAGAGTGCTTGTCGGCCTCCGGGTGCTGTCCCGCTGAACCCGGCCCATCGTAGACTGTCCAGGGTTCAGCAAGCGCCATGGCCCGCTATCTGGCCGCTGGACTTTGCGTGGCGTTGTTGTTCGCAGCTGTGGCTGCCGATGAGTCTGCTAGCGATATCACACTTAGGGACGTCACCGTCAGCTTGCTGGAAGCGAGCGGCACGGCCGCTTCAACACAACAGCTGACAACGCCCGGCGCAGGGCAGCTGGGAGTGCTGGATCACACCCGCACCCTCAAGGTCTGCCGCCCTGTCACTGTCAATTTGCCCTTGCGGAGCTTTGCTCCTTGCTGCATGTTCACCTGTCTGCCTGAGCAAATGCCACTGACCAGGGTGGCTTGTGTGGCCGTGTGCTTAGCGCTTGGACGCCTGTTGCCATCTTTGCCCCTCCGCCACTTTTGCGGGTGCCATTCCTGCTGCTGTTACTGCGGACTCTGTGTGCAGGTGAGCCTATTTGCAGCGCTGTCATCAGCCCCAGACGAGGACTTTCGCCCGCAACAGGTGTTTTTGCGGCTGACCAGCCGCGCCAGCGGCACTGCTGCTTACTTTGCGGCGCTCAAGGCCAAGGATGGCACGCTGTATGCCACCGCTAAGTCAGCAGACATCCAGAAACAGGTACACCACAAATGGTGGGCAACATGCAGCATCACAAATTCTTTCTAGGCCTGTTTCGTTGAATACCAACCTCCGTTGCAATGAAGCCGCAGCTATGGCAGTTTTGTGCAGCATCAACAGGGCAGTGCTGCAGGCATTCGCAGCAACTCAACAATGGGCAGTCTTGTGCTGCACTGTGCCTTTCTTCCTGTCAGCAAGGCTGCCATCACCTTGCCGCGCCCTTTGCACCCTGCTTTGCTGGCAGATCGGGTCTCAGGGCGGCGCCTTTGACGCTGCGCTGATTGTGGGCGACACACGGTCGGCGCAGCCGCTGCTGTGGGGGCTGGGTGAGGTGCAGGTGCTGCACCCCCCGCTGGACGACGGCTCACAGCCGGTTGCCACAGCGTACAGGTGCGCCGGGCCCTGCCACGGATGCAGCGCAGCTGTCCAACATACGTTGGACACTGGTGTGCCATGCCACCTGTCGTTGAGCCTGAAACGACTTGCATTACAGTTACCCACCTCAGACCATGAGATGCTTACCACTGTTGCTCAACGACCATGCGCTGTTGAGTGTGCCAAATCTGCTTGCAATCTGATAACTGGATGGAAGGAAAGCAGCTGCTTGTGCTGAGCTGGTGCAGGGCAATGGAGCTTGCGTTCAAGCCCCTGCCTGAGATCACGCACATACAGCGCAAGCCGGAGCGCCATGCACCCACAGTCGTCTCACTGGCTTTCACCGTGCTGGCTGTGGCCCCTGTGGTGGCCTATGTGGTGGTGGCCCTGCAAATTGGTGCCAACCTGAAGGTTCGCATCCGCTGCTCGTAGAAAAGCAGTAGGAGTAGTGGTTGTTTGAAATGCTGGCAGCAACCTGCACCAAACCAGCTAGTGCCTAATGCCTTGCTCTTCTGTTTTGCTGGCTAGTGAACCTCCTCGGGATGGGCATGTGGAGCGGTCAGCAGCACGCACTCAATAGCATTGCCGCAGTTGCTGGTGGTCTGGAGTCCTGATGTGTGCCTTATACCACGCCGCATCCCGCGTCCTGCAGGGCTTCCCCAGCGGCGCTGGCTCCTTGGCTGCAGCTGGCTTCCATCTGGGCCTGCTGTCCATCCTGGCCCTCTACCTGCTCTTCTGGATCCGCCTCAACCTCATGCAGGCAAGCTTGAGGAAAGACGCATTGCCTGACCAGAAGCCCGTTGCCTGCCTAGAATCTACCGTTCCTGTCTGCCATTGGCTGGCCTGGCTGATTTGCCGTTCCATCAGCTGGAAGATTGGCTCTGCTGAGCCGACAGCCTGCCTAGGTAACACGCGCTGCTAAGCTGCGCTTTTTGGGCTCATTGGTGACGGTTCAGGCTGCTTAGGCTTTGCTGAACATTGGTGGCCGGCTCTGGTATATACCTTGCAAAACCACCAACCCGTCCTGAGCCTGCGTGGTTCCCCCTCTGCCTGGCCCCACCTGCAGACCCTGCCCATCCTGGTGGTGCTGGCGGCAGTCACAGCAGCCTTTGGCAGCAGCGCCCTGGGGCACCTGGGGGCAGAGCGACAGAAGCAGGAGTGAGTGAGCAAGTGGGTTCTGCGCAGCCATTCGACGCCATTCTAACTTTTTTTCATGCTGAGCACGGTCGCTGCCCCGGTACAGCTGACGCCTTGCAACGCAAACATGCACGTCTGCAGCGCCGTTACGCTGCAACACTTGCTTGTTGTATGTGATTGCGATGACTATTTTACAATAGGCAGGCAGAAGCAAGCCCCAGAGCAGATGCATGCCAGCACCAGGGGCCAGCAGGTAGAACAGGATCGCCAGTTCAGCACAGAGTTGTCAGCAGGCGAGGGCTGCCCAACGACAGAGTGGAACAATTGATGGTGGGCACAAGAAAGGAAAAGGGGAAGGGTTCTACAAGTCGACCTAATAGCATGGCGTCTGTTGGGCGTGTCTGGAGGGGGTCGGTCGCCTCATGTCACCATCCCACACGTACAGCAGCCAGGCTTTGAAAATAGCAGCACAGGAGCACATACTGAAAAACGAGGGAACGGTAGTGAAAGTGTCGGGTTGTGCAGTGCGGTGTGCACACAGAAACACAGCGGGTTCTGGTCATGCAACAAAGGGGCAGGGAGCAGCGCAGCAGGCGCAGCCCACGTGGCTCCTGTGCAACCAACAAGCGGATGCACTTGCAGAGGCACGAGGGGCGGACTGGGTGTGGGTACAGAACATCAGGAGAGGATGAAACAGCGGAATGGGAACAAGCAGCAGCAGCAAGGACTGTTGGGGCCTTTTGAGGGACTGCATGTGGCATCAGGGGCTGCATGTCTGGAACAGCCCATAGGAAACAAACAGCGTGTCAGCAGCTGCACAAACTGCATGAGTGCTAAGGTCGGTGGGCTGACACAGGGCTAGGCAAGGCGGCAGCACAGGGCCCGCCTACATGAACTCCATACTAGCAGAGCTGGGGTAGAAGGATGGAGCGCTGGGACACGCCGCAGAGCCTCTCAGTCCAGCACTTCTATGCTCTATGTTAGACTTAGGCGGGAAGAACCGGCACATCCGGCAGCCCTCATCTGCCAAGCTGGTGACCGTGGTGATGGCGGCCAGCCCCCCCGCCCAGGAGCGAGGCCAGCATGGATGAAGGAGTGCTACAACAGAAGCTACTGCTGAGTGATGGCCTGCCCCAGGCTGCAGCAGCTGCCCCTTCAATTAATTTTGGGCGCGTTTGGCCAGCACTCTGGCGGATCCCACCTGCAGTTGGCAGTAACAGAGGCAAGACCAGCTGCTGTCAAGGCAGGCAGCACTGCACGGCAGCCCATACAACTCTGTCAAGCATTAGCAGCTGGGCAAAACTGTTGATTTGTGAGACTGCAGCAGCAAGAGACAGCCTAAGCTGATGAGCATCATGCAAAGCGGCATTAATCAGCCTCGCATCAGCCCCGCCCTGCTGCCTTTGTTCTCACGTGGTCTCTTGCGTCTTGGAGTTGTGGTAATACGCCTCTCCAGCTTCAGTGCGATACTGTGTCCAGCCCTGGGGCCCTGCAACAGGACAACCTGCACACAACAGGCACGCGAAGAGCAAGGGCAACCAAGCGGAGGTAGACCTCAGCTAACACAAAGCACAAGGGTTGGTCAATGTGTGGCATGCGCAACAGTTGCTGCATTGCAGCTATATATACACGATCCTGTCCCGTACCTGCCGCCTTCCATGCCGGGTCGTCACGTGCACGCCCATTTGCTGCACCAGCACCGCGGCCGCCCTGCAAGCGGGGCACATGCGGCAATCAGGAGGGCTCAGCCGGGCAGCCGGGCAGCTGCAAGTCACGTGCTGTCAACCATGCTGCACTGCCACAGTCGGCTGCCTGCCATATCATGGAGCCATCCGTCAGCTCTCATTCACCACCAGCTGAACCTACCTGGCCCCGCCCACCACTGCCGCTTGCACTGCTTTCCGGCCCCCGGCCTCGTCCCCTTCCAGCGCCGCCGCTTAAACTCCTAGGGGGCAGTGACCTCAGCTCGTCATCGCCATGCGCAAAATTGCAGCGATCTCCAAATCGACAATGTCCCGCCTCCCACCTTCAAGGCAGCAAATTGCATTGAGCATGTTCAAACACGTTTCGGTACAACCGCCAGGCTTGCAGGCGTTGCGGTGCAAATGGGCTGCAGGTGGGGTGCAGCATCCTGGCTGCCCACCACATGCCAACGGCGGCTGCAGCGCGCCATAATGCTTGTGACCACCACGTTAACCCAACGACTACCCAGCAAGGCCCGCTGTGCAGCATGCAGCAAGCAAATGCCAGATGCTTGGCTTGCACGTCCAACAGCAGTGCGCATGGCTGCGGCGATGCCTACCGCTGGCATATTCGAGTTTTTGCGTTCTCAGCAGTGCCTCTAAACCCCACACGTGGTTTGCTGTCTGCCTGCGGCTTTGGAGTGCTATCTGCAGCTTGCATGGCAGTGGCAGGAGCGGTAGTGAGCAAAGCGCCCGGCGCCACGGTGCCGGCACCCAAACAAAGGCGACACCGCGACCTCTTCATGTCTCAGCGGTTACTGTTCACCTGTCCCTCTTCTATTCCCTCGGGGCTCGCGTTGGCTACTCATGGCGCCCGCAGGCTGCGAGTGGCGCGCTAGGAGGCGCCGCAAGCGCCTGCTGCTGGCTCCAGATGGTGTCACAAAGCGTGCACAACGCGATTAAAACTAGACCGCTGTCTGGGGAGCGAACAAACGTCGGGGTGCCGGAGACGGGGTGAGCGGGTGGGGCCACCTAACGACACTCTCCGCTGCGCTGCAAGTCCAGCACGTCACGCAGGGGGGTGCCTGTAAGAACCCTCGTGAGCCCAGCTGTTGCGCACGATTCTTTCTTCAGCGTTCTCCCGGCACTAGCAGGCCAGCGCACTGTGTGCAATGCGAGCAGGGCGCCGTGCAGCAGAAAACATCTAGGCTGCGTTTGCGTTTAATTTTTACTGTAGAACCACCCGTCCTGCCGCTGAGGGTTACACAAGAGATTGCGGAATACCTGTTGTTGCAGCGAATTGTGTCTCGCTGCAGAAGGAGCATATACAATTGCGTGCAGTGTGAACCACAACAGGAAAGGAGATCGCTCAGAAGTTTTGCCTCACCCCACATGCAAACCCTCTGTGCACCAGGGCGCCGGCGGGAAAGTGAGCTGGCTGTCGTCTGCTCAGCATTTCACACTAAGTTCACAGGGTAACTTGTGCAAAGCTTGTTCAAATAACGCTAGACGAACTATCAGCAAGCCATGACAATAAATCAGTTCAAGTTGTGCAGGACCCGCTAGCGGCACACTGCAGTACACGACAGCAGGATGACGGTTCATCTCACGCTCCGCCCCCGCCGCCATCATCCTCTCCCGGGAGCGACAGTCGTTGGCGCTGCCCTTCCTGCTGCTGTTGCTGCTGCTGTCGCTGCCGCTGCTGCTTGGGCGATAGCTGCTCCTGTTGCTGCGCAGCCATGATGAGCAGATTGGGCCCCTCGGCATCCGCATCGTCATCTGCATTGCGTGACAACAACAAACAACTGTGGCTGCAACTCACTGTATACACCTAAATCTGTAAAGGGGGAAGGTTATACGGAGACATGGTGGTGCTTTGGACGGTGCAGACTGGGCGCAGCCAGGGTGGGGCACAACCCAGAAGCCACGGTGGGGCAGCGGTGAACATGCGCGCAAAGAGGAGCTGACACAACACAGTATGCAGCGGAGGATGGACAAACCGGTTGGCTGGCAAATGTGCAGGCACGTGGAAATAACTGCCATGACCCAAACCGTGGGGAGGCAGCAAGGAGACAGGGCAGCTGCCTGTGCAGAGTCAGAGTCACAGTCAGGTGTGTAACTGTCGGGCTTCCTCCTCACCGCTGAGGAGTGGATCCGCGCGAGCAGAGGCTGTTGGGGTCAAGCCATGCAGCCCCTCCACCTGCAGCAACAGGCGCAGAAGACAGGCAGGCAGGCAGCAACCTGAGCCAGAGCCATGCCGTTGTCAGACAGCCAGCACCCTACACACCCACCCCTGCCATACCCACCAGGGCTGGCAGTAGGCAGCTGATGGCAACAAGCGGATCAGCAACAAGCGCAGGTTGAGGTACAAGGCGGCGTGCCTGCAGCTCGGGTGCCAGCTGCTGCAGGGATTGGAGGGAGCCCTGCCGGTACCGCCCAAACCCGTCCTGCTGCTGTACCGCATCCAGGCTGGGCCGCGCGTTACCGCCGCTGGCGCTGGTGCTAGCACCCTGTGGGCCGGCTGAGGTGGCTGTCGAGAGTGCTGCCGCGGCGCCCACCCCTGCCGCAAGGTTCTGCAAGCGGCGATGCATCGCTGCCAAATCTGGGTCAGAAGGAGGCGGGACCACCGGTGGTACTGCCAAGGAGCCCAGGGGTGGTCGCAGCTGCGTGCCCGCTGCTGAAGCTGCTGCCGAGGTGGCAGGAGGCTCCCTCCTCCCAGCCATCACCCTCTGCTGCTGCTGCTGCTGCTGCTGGAGCTGCTGCAGGGAGCTCATGACCGTCAGCCATCCATGCTGCTGCTCCTGCTGCGCCAGCGGTGGCGGGAGTGCAGGGGCCAGCAGCGGTGGCGCGCTTTGCAGTGAAGCCGGGCGCGCTGGGGAGCCGCCTAGGCTGTGCAGCTGGTGGCTGTTGGTGGGCCCCGTGCCATCCAGAGCTCCCACAGGGAAGGCTGGATATGTGGGCTGGCTGTCTGCCCTGGCAAGCGAAGCCGCGGCTGCCAGCCAGTCCTGGGCATGCAAGTCATCTGCGGACCGGCACAGAAGCAGGAGGTTGGGCAAGTCGTGGCGCAAGATGGCCATGTCAATACTCGGCATAGCGGGGGCACGGCATAGCAGATGCCAAGCAGCAGAGTGGATGTGGCAAGCCACCCACCAGCGCATCTCACCCCATTCAATCCACCTAATCCAGCCCAAAGCCCCGCCCACTCACCCTGCAGGTCTGCATCGTGTAAGTCCCGGTGCATGAGGTCAATGGGGGGAGAGGGGGTGGGCCGGCGAGAGCCCAGCAGCGAGGACGCCGCGGCAGCAGGCAGTGGCGGCCTGCAAGCAGCGAGGTGGGAGGTGAGGGGGCCGTGGGGAGTCAACCACAGCAACCAGCTGGTAATCGTACAAGCAAGCGGTGCAATGCTGCACCGATGCAAGAATGTGCCAGGATCGTGACATTGCAGAGCCTAGCTTGCGCCTGACAATGTGTCCTCAGCAATTTGGGAGTGCGGGTCAGCATGAAATGCACTCCGTGCGCATGTCCTTGTAGATGCCCAGTCAGACACACAGGACTAGGGCAAGTGTCCCGCTCAAGGCAAGGACCAGGCGGTGAGACGAGAGAAACAGCGATGAAGCGCGTTGAGCCCCACACACGCAGCTTCGGGCTGTGGCGTCCCCACCAGCAAGGGAGCAGCCTGATAAAGCAACCGAGGCATACACGCAGGCCGCCCGGCGTTCACCTGGGGTGCAGCAGTCCCAGTCCGTTGCCCCCCTGCATGATCTGCATCAATTCCGCCACCGCCGCCGTCTTCTGGCGTTCCTGCTGATCGTCCATATCCACACCCCCATCCCCGCCACCTGCTCCTGCAGCAGCCGCAGACCTCTCCTCCTCCTCCGCTTGCAGCTGCTGGCCCCAAGAACGCCCTAAGCTCATGCCGGCAGCGGCGGCGGCCGCAGCGGCGGCAGCTGCTGTGGCCACGACAGCGGCAGGGCCCAGCACTGGGTCTCCCAGCCCTGGTGCGCCGCCTAGTGGGGAGGGTGCCCCGTTCAGCGGCATGAAGGGGGGCAGCGCTGGCGGCAGCTGCAAAAGTGGCGCTTGTGGTAGCCCCGCTTGAGCGGCAACCAGGCCGGCAGCCACAAGGGGCATCTGCTGCCACACAGACGCAGCAGCAGCAGCGGCAGTGCCTGGGTGGGGCGGCGGCAGGCGGCGGCGCTTGGTGCGGGGCGCTGCAGGCAGCGTCACCCCGGCTGAGGGCCAGGGATGCTGCTCCACGCTGCTGCGGCTGCGGGGGCAGCGCGGTCGTCGCCTCCCGCAGCCGCCCCAATGTGGCACGGCCGGCCCCAACACCACCGCCTCTCCTCCTTCCCGCTCTCCATCGCCGCCTCCTGCACCGCTGCTGTGCTGTGGGCTGCCGCCCAGCGCCGCCTCCATGCTATCAAGCGCCGCCAGCTGCTGTGCAGAGGCACTGCGAGGGCACGCAGACCCGGGCCCAGGCCCCGCGCTGGCGCTGCGCTCCATCTTTATCCGGTGGTGAGGTCCCATGTTGTCCAAGAAGGCGGCAATGTCGTACAGCTCATCACTCAGGCTTTCTGCAGGAGTTGAGGCACACCCGTGGCAGACAACAAGGCAGGATGGAGGGTTGATAGGTGGGAAGGGCAGGCAGGCGGAATGACGCCAAGCATTGCTTAAGCCAGCGCGGCTGGACACTTTCTTTCTTTTCGGATGATGTCCATTACCTGCCTGGTGAATCAGGGGTACCCTACAAGACCCTAATGCCAGCCCTGACAGCCCCGACAAGTTGTACGTACCTGTGCGGAAGGCGTGCCGGCGTGCAGCCAGCGCCACTGCAATTCCCCGCGGTGACAGCGCCCCCGCAGCGCTGGGTGTGCCTGCAGCCATGGGGCTCCCAAATCCGCCCTGGCAGTGGCTGCAGATGTAGCGGTTCGCGCTGTGCCGCAGCCTGCAACATGGGACATAGAGGGGCACATGCGCAGCATAAGGTTGATGAGCCGAACGGCAGGGCAGCAAGGGAGCCCCCGCAGCGGTAAGATTGCGGGCAGGAGCAGGCAACAAGGATGGGGCGATGCGGGGAGGCTAGCTTTGCTGTGCACCCACCTTCCATACCGCGCCAGGCAGGAGATGTGCGCCCACACTCCGCAGCTCTCGCACTCAACCATCTCTGCAATCAGGCAGGCAGAGGAGCAGGCACCACACCGAGCACTTGCTGTGTGGCACCACAAGGGCGACACAAGCTGCCAGCCACAGCTCAAGATTGCAAGTCCCATCCACTGACTGAGCACCCAGCCATCCGGCCTGAGCCATTTCCGTCTTCTTCCGCCCCCTGCCCGGCCCTTTGCCCACCTTCCCCGTCGTCATAGCTCACTCCACACAGGCAGTCCACATCCCGCTGCTCCTGATTGAACTGGCGCTGCCACTCCTCCTCCGCCTTGTCAGCGTCAGCCAGCTCAGCCTCAGCCAACTCAGCATCAAACTCATATTCATCCTCATCCTCATCGCTCAATGCAAACTCAGAGGACAGGTGCCGCGGACGGCGGCGCCGTCGCCGGCGCTGCTGTGCAGCAGTGCCGCCATTGCCGCTGGTTCGCCCGCGGTTGTTGCCACCGCTGCTGTGCGCTGCAACAGCTGCCACCGCCGCCGCCGCCATCACGCTGCTGGATGTTGTGCGGCGCCGCTGTGTGACGGGTGCATCACCGTCGGAGCCAGCGGCGTCCCCCCGATAGCGACGGTCGTCATAGATGCCTGCACGCCAGCAACATGGCACAAGCAATAACAACCAGGCTCACTTGGTAATTCTTGCAGCATTGCCTGCGATGCCAACAGCAACCAGCATGTGGCCCAGCAGGTCACTGTGGACCACATGAACGGGCTCAGGTTGGGATCCAGAGGAGGCCAGGCTCTCTTGAACCATGGGCTGTGCACCAAGGCACTGGCACAGCACTTGACACAAACCCTCTTACGACGATACAGCGATCCTTTCCAAACCCAAAAAGGAGGCAGCGCTTAAACAGCTTAGCAGCCACAGCAGCAGACGGTAGCGTCCTGTCAGAAACTGTGCTGCAAGAGGGTAGGACCAGAGGCAGCAGGCCCAGCGCACCAAAGCGTGTATCTTCATGAAGCCGCTTCTGTGCCCCCACTCTCCGCCGCTTGCCGCCGGCAGCGCCGCCGCTAGCACCGGTGGCGCGTTGCTGCTCGCCCTCGGACTTCTCCAAAACCACACCCGTGACCGCCCCCGCAGGTGCGGATGCTGCAGTGACGGCGCCCTGGGCGCTCCTGGGTCGTGAGGGCGGCTCATCCTCCGTGGCCACGTCTTCGTCTGCAGCAACAGCCATCAAGAACAGCAGCCTCAGCGGGCAGCCCCTGCTGTGCAGTGCTGCTTTCAGAGTTGCAGCAATGAATCAGGAAGCGAACCAGCAGCCTGTAGCACCAACTCCAGTTGCGCAGGGCCAAGCGGCTCGGGATGGCAGGGCAGGCTCAGCAGCAGGCAGTGTGACACAAGCAGCAAGGGATAGCAGGTGGAGTGCAGGCGGCAGGGTGCACCTAGGAAGCGCTTGCGGTTGAGGGCTGCCTTGCGCCTGTTGGAGTGGCGCACCACAGCTGCCGCCACGCGCCCATCTGCCACGGGCAGCATCCCGCCAAAGGGCGCCTGGTCCGCCGCGGTTTCAGCCGCCAGAAGCACCGCTGAGACTGCTGCGTTTGCGGTGGCCTGGGCATGGTGCAGGTCCTCGCCTGCCTGCAGGTAAACAAGCTGAGCTGCGGCCAGCAACTGCTGCGCAACCTCCGCTTGCTGCTGCTGCAACCGTGCCGACTGCTGCAGGCCCCCTGCAGGCTGCCCTGCTGCCGCCGCTTCCGCTGCCTCACTTGCCGCAGCAGCAGCGAGTGCATTGCTTACTGCTGCGGCAGCCAGGCTCTGCACATATGCCTGCAGCGCCACCTTACATGCAGCCTGCGCCTGCTGCAGCCGCTGCTGCGCCACTGCCTGCTCAACAGCAAGCCGCTCCTGCTGCTTCTGTGCCGTCAAAGGAGGCAATGCTGCACCCTGCTGTTCCCTGGCTGGCTGCAAACCGCTGGCACTCGTGTTGCCAGCTGCCGACTGCTGCTGCTGGTGCGGCGGCGGCGGCAGGAGCTGTGGCTGCATCACCTGCTGTTGCTGCGTCTGTGAAGGAGAGGTGCGTGGCTGGGATGACACCGCCGGTTCAGCAGCTGCAGGCGTGGGGCTGCGGCGTGCCGCCGCCGACCGAGTGGATCCTGATCGACGCGGTGCTGGCGGCGGTGGCGGTGGAACCTCGTTGGTGGCTATGTGGCGAAACTTGATCATGTTGCGATACTGCAGTTTGGAAAGGGCAGGCATCGCACACGAGCAAAAACAACATCAGCACGCCCATGTTATGTTCAAACGATGTGCCAGAGTTACTTAGGGTCGAGCACGGCAGGCAGGCTCAGCATGGCGGTAGACAACCCCCCGTTTGCCATGCACACCTCCCTCTCCATGTCACGAATGTTGACCTATCACGCACCTTATCCTTGAGCTGCACCCCCGTACGCTGGCGCAGCACAGGGTAGTCATTCACAATCTTCTGCCAACTGCCCACACCAAAGCGTGCCACTCCCTCCTTGAGCGCCGACACCTCGGCCTCACTCCAATGGTTGTAGGAGCGCCCCATGGATCAGGGCTACGTGCAATTGGGAACTAACGAGAGATAAAGCAGGTTCCAGGACAAGGATGTGCCTGCCTGTAACCAGTTACTAGACGGTGGCTGGGGATAAAGTTGGCGCACAGCTGTCTGGTGGGACAAGCTGGGTACGGTTACCTGCAAAGTGAAAGTGGCACACAGGCAGCACCGTATGGGTCGGTCATAGCACTAAGGAGGTCAATGCCAGATGGCAGCGTGCAGAATAACATTGCTAAGACCATGCCTGTACACTCACCGCGGGCTCAGAAAGAACCCTAAGGAAAAACCCTGGCCGCCTGCTGCGCCCCGTGCCTTGATGCAACAAGAAGACAGCTGTGCTGCACCTCGGCTGGGGCCCCGCTGACAGCCCCGTTGATCAAAGAGTGTCCTGCAGCATGCAAGGCATGGTGAGCAGCGGGCTTGCAAGCACCTGCCACTGTTGTTCGCAGGCGCACAAAGCTGACGTCGTGCCGCCACCACACCCGCGCGCTTCTTGCAGCGCCGAACAGGCGGCGGCTGGGGACGCCCCACTCCTGGTAGCTACCTGTCGTACCCGAGGGCCCGGACAACCCCGCAGCCGCGACCAGGGCATAAGTAGGGTTGCCGTGGTTCTGCGGCGCACACGCTCCACCTAACTTCGCCGGTCCAAAATGTCAAGATTCAGCTGCTAGCAAGTGTACTGGGCTGGCTAACGCAGGGACGCAGCAGATCAACGGGTGGCGGCTATTGGAAAGCCACCGTGGAACAGAACGGGAGCAGGTGGCGGGTCCCACGCATTTTACATTTCGCGACTGTTTTATATTTGAATCGACTTTCGCTCATTTTTGGCACACGGAGAACGCCAGTCTCGACTGCAGCTCACTCGTCCTCCTTGCCCGTGACAACGAATCAAAGGCGCGCTTCGAACATCACCAATTCCCGATTTGTGACACGGCGATGGCGGTGCAAGCAGCATGGGCCAGGGTGTGCTCCTCGGCAGCGGCTAGCAGCAGCGGACGAACGTCTGCGCCTTTCAACGCAGCGCCATGGGCGGTCCGCAAGAACAATATTCAACCAGCAGCGCGACCCGCCGCAGTGGCAGCCCAGCGGCAGCAGCGGCAACGACCAGTGCACGCTTCCGCCGCCGCCGAAGCGCCAGCGGCAGAGCCGGAGCAGCAGCGGCCCCAGCAGCTGCAGGAGCCGACAGTACCTACACGGCTGCTGAGCTCCCAAGAGGTGAGGCCTACAGAAACGCAGGAAAGAAGTGGCACTTGAAGCAGAGTTATTGCCTGAGCTCCCATCTCACCCATTCCGCTGATTGCACAAGCTCTGGGGCAGGCCCACACCTGCCAGTGTCGAGATATGCATTTACATCCAGTACGTGCCCAATCCGTCACTCTCACTCTCTACTTTCACGGCTCCACCGTTCCCCGTTGTCACACCCTTTCATACCCCATTTCCCCCTGCCCACATTATCTGTTGCTGCTGCTGCCACTCCTGTCGTCTGCTGCTATGTTCTTCAGGCCCTGGATGCGCTGTACGCAAGCCAGCACGAAATTCAGCGCTCCACCTATCGCGCGTTCTACAGCAGCGAGCTGGGGGGCATTGTGACCGACCCCGCGCTGTTTGTGGTGCAGCTGGACGACCACATGGTGCACAGGGGGCATGCGGGTGAGGCAGGCTGGCCCTGGCAGGCAGGGCTGGCAAGTAGCTAGCGAGAATGCCTCACGCTTACTCCACCAAGACCCGCCTCAACCACAATGTCACAGCGCTGCAGTCATCCCCTGCTGCTCCCCCCTTCTTGCCTGCAGTATTTGACACCGCCCTGCTTGTCAAGGGCCACCTGTACCAGCTGGACCAGCACCTCCACCGCTTCCTCATCAACGCAGCCAAGGCCAACATACCGCTGCCCGATGGCATGAGTGTGGAGCAGATGAAGCGGACCATAGCGGAGACAGCCGCCGCCAGCTGCAAACTCAACGGTGCGCCTGATGGTGTGACTGGGGGTGTTTATGAACGATTGAAGGGAAGAAGGAGATGCAGATGGTTTAATGCGGGAAGAAAGAACATTCAAGTTTTGGGTGTGTGGGTGTGTGGTGGTGGGGATCATGGGTGTGGATGGGTTGAGCTTGTGCGATTTGGGGCGCGTGCACGAGGGCAGTTCAGGGGTTGGAGCTGATTGCAGCTGCCTGACCATGGGGTGGGTACCTATGGCTTGGGGTGCACCTGCTTTCGACAGCAGTGACCCTGTGCTCCTGCTGCCCCTGCTTTTGGCAACTTCCTCATGTTCACGCTCCTTCCCCTCTGCCTATCCCTGAACACATCCACCCAACCACCCACCCACCCACCACGCCCTTGTCAAGTATCCGCCCTGCACCATGCGCTTCTCTCCAGGCTACGTGCGCTACTGGCTGTCTGCGGGTCGTGGCGGCTTTGGGCTGAGCGGCAACGAGTGCCTTGGCTCCTCCTTCTACTGCCTCGTCTACACACAGGAAGTGCCAGACAGCAAGTTGGACGGTGAGTGGTGTGGGGCGCTGAGTGGAGGGGGGGTATGTCTTGTGTGGTTGGGGTACGGGCTCGTTGTGTGGGCCCCGCACCACTGGTCTCAACCTGTGATGCGACTGACTCACGGGTGCAACACTGCTGAGTACGCTACAACCACCGCATCCCCATCCACCACTGCTACTGCCGCCAGCCCCGCCCTCAAAGCCTGGTACCCCCCCACCCCACCCCCTTTGCATTGCCCCTCCCGGTTTTCAGAGTACCTCCGTGGGTGGCGTGTGAAGACGAGCCCGGTGCCCGTCAAGGCGCCCTTCTTTGCCCGCCTCAAGTCCACCAACTACCTGCCCAACGTGCTGAACCTCATGGACGCTCAGGCGGAGGGATACGACCAGGTGAGCACACAGTAACCCATCGACTGTTGCACCCTGCTTCATGCTGACAAGACGTGTGTGAGACACAATTCCAGCAGCACCCACCGCCGCCGGGGTTTGTGGTTGGCAGGCTACTGATAGGAGTGGGTCCTGACCAGCGAACTAGCTTGGCGTTTGGATCGCTGGCCTAATGTACGCGGCACGCCTGGTTGCTTTGCTGACTGGATGTGTGCTTGCGTGTGTGATTGCAGGGCATCTTTGTGGATGGCGAGGGCAACGTGAGCGAGGGGACCAACATGAACCTGGTCTGCATACTGGTGAGACACCCGCACCGGCACCAGCAGCAGAGGTTGGGCAATACTCGTGGGCGGGCAACATCTGTAGCTTGAAAGACATAAGCTGTGGCGCACGCAACCCTATGCCTTCCAACAGGTGTCACTCCGTAACAATGGCGCTGGGTTGCCCTGCTGGCCCCCAACACAATCACACCAAGAGTCGCCCATCGTCTCCGTCTGCACCTGCTGAGTGCACAGTCCACCGTGCATCACTCACTTACCTGCCTGCTGCTGTTAAGTCCTTCCCCATCCCATTGGTACGACCCGATGTTCCACATGCAGGATGACGGCACCGTGGTTGTGCCTCCCTTTGACCAGTCGCTCAACGGCATCACGGTGCAGCGCATGATGGAGCTGCTGCCGGCGGTGAGACACCACTCCGCCTCCCACCCGGCCGTGCTGCTGCTTCGCTCACTTAGCCCCTCTCGCTTTTACTCTGCTTCTCCTTGCTGCTGCTTTGCGCGTGTCCCCCCACCCCATCCCACACCCTACCACCACCACCACACCACCACTACCCGCTGCTGCTGTTGCTGTCCATGCGTAGCACCCCCTTCCAGCATGCCTTCGTGCTCCACCTGCCCTTGTCACCGCTAACTCTTTGGTTGATCACGCAGCCACTCACTCTTACACCTGTATTTTGCACTCAAATCCCGTGTTGCAGGCAATTGAGCAGGGTATCGAGGGCTTGAAGCGTGTGGAGCAGCGTGAAATCAGCGTGGATGAGGCCAAGGCGGCCAGGGAGGTGTTCTTCGTGGGCAGCAGCCTGCCCGTCATGCCCGTGGTGCAGGTGCGGCGCGTCACTCTCCCTGCTGCGCATGCAGCGATGGCTCTCGACTGGTGGTTTGCAGCGTGTGGGGTGTGACCGTAACCGCAGTGTCACAATAAACAATGATTCACCCATGTTAAGCTCCTCACCATCATCACCATTTGACCCATCCTGGGTAGCAGTGCATTACAGAATTGGCGCTGCAGTTTGTGCCACTGCTGTCAATCGTCCCACCTGCCGTTCACCTCGTCACGGTCTGCACACATGCATCGCTATCACGCAACCAAGCGAGCCAACAACATACAACACAGCATCATGCGGCCTCCGCATTGCTGCCACCTGCCCTTGCTCACCCATCTTACCCCCGCCGCCCTCCCCAACTTCGTGTGCAGTGGGATGGCCGATTGATTGGCGATGGCACTGCGGGTCTGGGTGCACTTCAGATCCGCGTGATGCTGCAGGACGACATGAAGCCGTGGCCCGGGTCTGACCAGCACACCGAGGTGCCCTACGGCTTCATGACGGGACTGCTGGAGGAGTGAAGGCAGGAGTGGGGCAGGAGCAGGGCCTGCTGATGTTGTGCAGGCGCAAGGCGTGGTGGAAGGAGTGTGGCGCTTTGTGTGAGACAGTTGCCTGGTGGATAATCGATGGGGCGCATGAGAGCGAGCCAAGGGTGTGCAGCAGGAAGTGCCAAGACGTTGCAGTGCTGACCCCCGAGTGAGCGCAGCAGTGCAGCGCACACATCCGGGACTGGGTGCAGCAGGGGGCTTCCTGTAGTCAGTGCGCTGCTGTGCTGTGATTGATGCCACGCTGCCTCGAGCCTAGGGGCTGACACTGCACAGTTACCTCTTATCTGATTGCTTCGTAAACCACCATGAGATTGGAAATAGTTGACCGTGTGGTTCGCCCCTGGCACCATGTCATGGCATGCATCGCTGGTAGTTGCAGAATAGTTTGAAGGGTAGAAATTTACAGCACTACGGCTGTGGTGGGCCTGATAAGTACATGGCATGGCTGATCGAGGCGGGCTGCGGTTTGTGCCCCTGAGGCAGCGGTGGCAACTGCACAGCGAGCCTTCAGCAGGCAAGCCACCACTGAGGGAGCGTGGAAGGATTGAGCAAGACAGACGGAAAAGTCGGGGAGCAGTGCAGCTGGAAGCGGGTAGCAGTACAGGAATTTAGAGGAGGAAGGGCAGGGGGCGATATCTGCAAACAGGTCAAGATGCGGCCTGCCCCGGTGAGCTGCACAGCGTAATGTAGTCATAGATTGTAGGTTGTAGATGGAGTGGGGTCAGTCACTTGGGTCATAGCTTGCTCTTGGGCGTCTCCTGCTCCGTTGGCACCACATAGGCACTGCAACCCATGCAAGACCAACAACAGAAGCTGTGAGCTGGCAATGAGGGAGCTAAACTGCAAATGCTGAGTAAAAGGCTGTACCTGAGCATGCCAGACGACCAGCCTGTGCAGCTGTGTGTCTGCCTGTCTGCTGCTCCTGGTCGGGCAGACGAGGAGGTGAGGGCCGCCAGGGGGGGACATGCCGGCAGATATCAAGAGAGCCAGGCAGACGTGCAAACGCACATCCATCCAGGACACAACTGCCCGCTCACCACAACACTGTGATGTCATCCATCTTTCCCCCAAAGTAGCGGTAGCCCAGCTGCTGCGCCCCGTAGGCAAAGGGGCTGAGGTGGGTGGGGTCTGCCGCACGCATGCGAGCAAATTGAGCCAGCGTCACGGCTGCAGCCTGTGCGTTCTCTCCCCGCTCCTGCTGGTTGTGCAAAGGGGTCAGAAAAATGCAGGCAGCGTGGATTGAGACGCCGTGTGAGGTTGGTGGGAGCAGAAGCAAAGCAGGGCAAATGCAAAAGGCTTCAAGCCAGCCGTTATTTTCGAGATCAATCGCATGGATGGTATGTCGACATCCTTTGCTGCCATTCCCATGAGAATCAAACCGCAACAAAAACGGGCTTGCTGAGTGCTTCCCACATACAACGCCAATTTGCAGTAGACCCGCCGTGCTGACAGGCAGGCAAGGCCAGGCAAAGTTCAACGCAAGGCAAACAAACCCCCCGTGTCCACGGAGTGGGTAGACCAGCCCAGCACCCCACATGAGCCCACCTTGGTTGCCGACACTAGTGAGGCGGCCTCATCGGGGTACACATTGTCAAACAGCCCGTCAGTGGCGGCCACAATGATGTCGCCCTGCTGCACGTCAACGCTGAACCGCTGGGCCACCTGCAGCGGCAGGGAGTGCAGGGCGGAGCTGCATTACTGGCCGGGAGGGCACGATACATGGCCGATGTGCTGCGAACGCCCACCAACCACATGCGGCAACCATGCCTCATTCTGTTCATGCATGCATGCAGTCACAGGGATCATGCCCTCACATACCGGGGACACACAGGACACATGGGCGCACTCACCGCAGGAGTGTCTGACATTGAGTCTGGTGAGCCGATCTGGTAGGGGAAGTTGAACTCGTGCTGCTGCTGCGGCGACATGAACAGCAGCTGGCCGCCGCGGATCACCATGAACCCTGCAGTATTTGAGCTAGCAATAAGACCCAGGCAAAGCTGCACCACTCTGGAGGCATGGTTTTGCTTATGCGTTTGCCTTTGTCCAACCGTGCTCCAGGTCTAGTCAAAGGACTTGGCGTGGGCTAGGCACGTTCACAGCTGTGCAGGGTGCCATACCACCACAACATCTACTGACTTGCAGCAGCATATCCCACATGGCCATGCACATGCACAGAATCAACCAAATCCTCCACGTCAGGTTGTGACTTGACGACACGCACCCGAGTCTCCTAGGTTTGAGGCATGCAGCCGCTCATTCTCCAGGCAAAGGATGCAGGCTGTGGAGGAGCCCCGCGCTGTGGTGCTGAGGTAGGCAACCTCCAGCAGCTGCTGTGGCGTGTTGGGGCCTGCATGTGGCAAGGAACAGGTGAGCAACTGTAAGGACGGCGGGAGGAGAGCGGGAGGCTAACAGCAGCTGAAAGGAAGTCAACACAGCCTGTAGGTGACGCACAGTGGCAATGCACAAATCAAGCACACTTCCCCCACAAACAACCACACACCAATGCACATGCTCGTAATACGTCAGCGCCCGCAGCCTGGCGCCCACGCTGGCCCCTCACCCGGCTCGCAGGTGGTGGCTGCCTTCTTTGCATGGCTCATCAGCTCCCGGGAATACAGGCCCGGATCAACACCCACCTGCAGGCACCCCGCCATCATGACAGCCACATGTTGAGCATTGTTAATTACAGTACACACATCTGACAATCCCACATGCCATAGGCACACACTCCTCTGGCACAGCTTGGCCACAATGGGCACTACCTTCCACACAGGGTGCAGCAAAGAACGAGCAATGAGCGAAGCGCGGCAAACCAGCGTTTCTCGCTCCCACGGAACAGGAACAAGGAAAACCCGCTCGCTGTCTTCCCCATCCTCTCCTGGCAGCATGGCATTGTGGCATTGCCAAGCACAAGCAGTATTGGCCTCGGCAGATTGTTCAATCTTTATTAGTGACACCCACCTCTGCCCATCCGCCCACCCCATCTGCCACGCCCATGCAGGAGCCTCGCTCGCAGATAAAGAAAGCGTCCTCCCCTCCCCTGTCTGCCTTGGCGGGGTGCGGAATCATGCCCGCGCCCGCCTCCAACACAAATTTGGGCACAAAGGGTTGCAGCCTGCAGGAGGGTGCAGGCAACGCAGGCAAGGTTACAAGCAAGGGCGAAGCAGGTTAATGGATGGCTGTATGCCATGTCAGTCAGCACTGCACTCTAGACATGTCATGGCCAGGTGGGCTGCCCCACTAGAAATGCACGTACAGGCGGGCAGGGTTGCTTCTCTATTCTGCGCAAAAGTCTGTAGCTGCCAGGCAAGGACTCGAAGGCAACTTCAAGCGAACACTGTTTGTTTCTAAGGCACAAGTGCCCATCATTAGTCCAGGTGCCTCACTGCCGCACGAAACGTCCCCGGATGGGCGGGCACACTGCACAGCACCAGAAGGGTGGTGGCACGCTGCCGGCCCACCTCTTGTCTTCGGTCTCTACTGTGGATGTAGAGATGCAGCCGCTGGTACTTGCATGCGGAATTGGTGACGGCTCCGCTGCACCGCTGGCTGCTTGGAGTGGCCGCTGTTGATGCCGCCGCCACTCTGACTGCAACAGGCGGAAATGGTAGAACCAGAGGCAGGTAAGGCGTGGCACGTATGCTGGGTTTTGTATGGACGGCAGCACTGCAATGCAAGCACGCCATCTGAAGCAACACGTACCCTGTTCCTCCCCTGCTGCTCGGCTGTAGTGCTGCTAGGCAGGCTCACCTGTGCCACCCACACGCCCGCACTCACGGCGGCGCCGCCCAGCAGCAGCGCAGCGGGTCGCTGTGCACCAAACGCCTTGGCGCCGTGCAGCAGGGTCCGCCAATATGCGACCATGACCTGCTGCTTTGCTGCCTGCGACAGAGCGGGCTTGCTGCTCAACTGACGCCTGGGAGGTTGTGCGGCTGCCGAGGCTGCCGTGGCCTGGAGCGTGACGGCTGCTGCTGCTGTTGTTGTCGTCAACGGTGAAGGGCCGCGCATTAAGGAAAAAACAAGTCTGCTAGCGAAAGTTAGGGCACTGCACTGAGACAGCATCGAGCAGCCAGGCTGAACCCAGCGTTACATGACCATCGCTGCAACAGCAGCGATAGTGGCACAGCAGGGGGCGTGGGGCCTTGCTCAGACTAGAGGTGACTAAATGCCCAGCGACTCGCACTGCTTATTTTAGGGCGCCTGACACGCAGGAGTGTGTGTACTAGGCCCAGTAGGATACTTGAATGATTGGTGGGCTGCATTCATGTATTACTCCGTCGGGAAAGTGTGCTGTGCCATGATGTGATATGCGCGCTATTGCCGCCGCGCACTCAAAGCAGGCACCCGGTGGGCCAAGGGGCGGTATCAAGCAGGCCGGTCATGCACACCCTCAGCAATGCAAAATTTCTGCCCGGGAGGATCACACGAGTCGATTGACCAACAGTTTGAATGGAAATGGATGCACAGAAATTGATGTCAAGGCTCGCTATGTTCACAGAGACAGCAGTACAGCAGCATGCGAAGAAGAGTGATCTCATTACTGGTTGATCTGGCCGCTATTTGGCGCGTCTCAGCACGAATAGACCGCCTTTATCGCCAACGCTGACTCTTAGATCACCGTCTAAGTACACGGTATCCAAGTAGCCTAGCGGTCGCAGCCAGGCGAGCGAGACAGCAGCCTCTGGCAGCTGCCCAACCTGAGCCGTGAATCTGTCAAACCGCACCGCGACGCAGGAGGTGGGCCTGCCACCACCGCTAGGCCGCACCTGCAGTGTGATCAGAACAGGAAACTGAGAAGGTCTATGGCTTGAATGCATCATAGAAAAGGAAGCTGCCCAACAAACGTGCCACTATGTGAAGGCAATAAAAAGGAAGGGCTCCTCACCGGCTCCACGCTTCCTGATACGCACAACCGCAGCGGCAGCCGTCGTGCCGTCTCCACAATGTTGTCTACCCGGGTGGGCGTGAGCACTTGGATGTTGCTTGCAGAGGAGCCTTTCCCTGCTCCTACAGCGCTGCCTGCCAGCACTGGCACATAAGCATAGAAGAGCGAGTAGAGGGAGTCTGAGGCTGCTTGCAGCGCCTCCTGCAGCGAGGGCCCGGAAGCTGAGGAGGGAAATGCTGCCGACGCTGCGAGCCGGCGGCTTCGCCCTGAAAACATTAGCGCCCACGACCCCAGCAACAGCGGCGACAGCGCTGCATCAGGGTTGGGGTTAGCAGCTGCGAGTCGCCCTGCAAGCCCTTCTACATGTTCTTCAAGCTGCAGCAGGTTGTCGCCTGGTTGCGGATTGTTGCACCTGAAACACAGTTTGAGGTGCAAAGGTAACAATATGTTGCAGTGTGAAGCTCGGAGCACTGGCAGCAGGCTGAAGTTTGGCAGCTACGCAGTGAAGAACTGCACCAGCCAGCATACCTGCTGACAGCCTGGATCAGTCGTGCTTTGACCTGCGCAATGTCAATGCCGCCTGCGCTACTACTACTGCTGCCACTGCTGCTGCTGCCAGCTGTTGCTGGGGCCCGGCAGACACGGCGGACCTGCAGCCGCTTGCTGGGCGGCTTGTCGTGCCGCATCGCACAAACCCTGCGATGCTTACAAACCACCATTTCATGTGTCTGCCATTGGGCGGCTTGCTGTGCTGCTGCTGAAACACAGACGGACATGTGGAGAGGCAATACCGGCGTGAATCGACAGTGCTGTTTTCAATAGAAACAATACAACGATGGACGATCAGGAAGCCAGTGCAGCTGTTTGCGCCGTCGTGAGCCATCCGGCGTAGGAAGAAAACCTTCCAGGCTAGAACCCGCTTGTTTCCCTCTTGTCGCTGCTCCATTCTGTATCAACGACCACATAGTTTTTTATCTCAATATCCAGTTGTGTGCGCGCATTGTACACCAAGTCATCCCTGGCCCCGAAACCCACTCCTCTGTCCATCTAAAAGTCCATCGGAGAAGCGTGCATTCATTCAAGTCAGTATTAGCACTGGCCGCAGGCTGCCGGGCATGCTTGAACTCCATCAATATGTCTGCCGCCACTGCCCAGCGCCGGCCTTTGCCGCCAAAGTGTGTTCTTCATTCGTTTCACGCTTTCCAGCCAGCTGCTGATAACCACAATAATCCGAAGCACTCCCTCGTGATATGTTCCCATGCAGGTGCCGCAGCATGCCTGCACAGCCTCCCCCAGTGGACTTGGTGACGTCCCTGCAGGAGGCGATAGGCCGCCTCAATGCCATGCTGTTCAACTACGTAGGAGCGCTGCAGCGCGACGCCCCACCGCAGTCGCTCAAGGGGGAGCCTGTGGTCCCCCCCAAAATCTTCGATGTGCAGGTGGGGGTTGGATTACCGCCAAAGCAGCCGGCTGCCAGGCTGGCAAGTCCGCGGTTGGTTCATAAACAATGGTCGGTAAGACTGGTGTAAAGCATCTCTCAAGCGCAGCCCCCTTGTTTCCTCCTTTGCTTTTAATCCTGCAGGCCCAGACACAGCTCATGGCAACAGATTTGACAGCAGGTTTGAAAGATGTGGAGCAGCTGATACAGCAGCTGCCAGAGCTGAGCAGCAATGAGGCTGAAGAGGTTGCACAGGCGGTGGCTCTGCTGCAGCAGAACGCGGATGCATCTCGAGAGCTGCAGCAGGAACTGGCGGCAGCCAATGCGAAGCTGGCACAGCTGCAAGACGCACATGGGGCACTGGCAGAGGTGACACTGTGCCAGCGTGCAGCAGCGGCGGCAGCAGCAGCAGCGCGGCAGCAGCAACTTGGGAGCTGAGCCAACACTGCCCTGCTTTGCTGTCACAGTCACTGCCGCTCTGTGCCCTACTTTTTATCATTCTATCTACAATCAATGCACGACATTAACACTGCAAGCGCAGCTCAACCTCGCGAGCAACAGCAAGCTTGCAGTCTAAGGGTGGCAAGAAGTGTGTACACACGTGGGATGCGGGCAGGCAGTCGATCAGCATGCATCACTCACTACCTTTCCCTGCCAATGCTGCCCGTCTCACAGCCATTCCGACATAGGTTGTGCTGCCAGCTCAAACACCCTTTGCAGCACATGCGCAGGCAGACACCCCAGCCCAGCGCTGCCGGTGCTGGTGAGTTCTGGTTCCACCTTGTCCCTCCCTGACACTTCACAGATGCTGGTCCAGTGGTTGCTGGCCAGCAGCAGGGTGCGCACGGCTGCCTTGAAGCGATCAGGCCAGTGGTGGTGGGTGCTGGGGCTCCAGCTGCCGCCCTTGGCAGCAAACACGAGCCTGCAGGGCACAGCACACGGCGGCCAGGAAAAGGAATCCACAGCGCTGCACCTGCCAGTAGCAATTGAGCCAACATGCGCTGTATGGCCAGTCTTTTGATTGAGCCTCTTCCTGGCTGCCTGGCCCGTCAACCCCGATGTCATACAGCAGAACTGCACTGATCTTACCTCTCGGGCAGGCTGCTTGAGTAGTGATCGAAAGGGTCAAACTCCTCTACAACCACCCGGTCAACGCCTTGCACAAAGGGTGGTGGGAACACCTGGCGGTAGACGGTGGAGCGGTAGCCGGCCGACATCAAGAGCTCAACCACCACGAGCGCATCACGCATCTTCCTCTCCTTTTCTTTGACAGAAAGACCGGTGCTGCCCTGCAGGAATGCAGCAGGACAGCGCATACGAGAAAATTCTGGGTGGCCGGGTTGCAGGTTGTGGGATTTGCAACATAAATCAACGATTGTCAGGCAGGCCATCACTGCTCAGCCCGCAGTCCTCTGCCAAGAAAAACGGACAACCCACCAGAATCTCTTGTGCCTTGTGTAGTGTCCTGTGGATTGGGCAGGTGTAGCTCTCAAATGTGTCCAAGTGAATAGATGTCGTGCTGGTGTCCATGGCTGGCTGGCCGCATGCGAGCAATGCTGCTATGGGGTCTGTTGCCAGCCACTGTGCAACACAGAGCAATGAATCTGTGGTCACATGAGCACCCGCTTGGTGCAGGAGCGGCACGGTCACAGCGCTGGAGCTCATCAGTGCTGCATCCATGATAATCGGACACCCGAATGGCCTGGCATTAACGTCTATGGGCAGCTGGCTAGAAAGCAGGACTTGCAATGCTGCTGCAGGGTCCCTGGCATTGAAGACAGTGACAACAGTATCATAGAGATTCATCACATCATCGAAAACTGGCACCTCCGTTGTCGCCTGTTCCTCCGCTGGCCCAGCTTGAAACAAGCTCTCCAGGCAGCTGATGCCGTGTCTGAGCAGCTGCATGTGGCCGCTCAGCGCTGCGCCATTGATTAGTTCTGCAGCCCGCCGCTTGCTGCTGAGATGCAAAGTGCCTGCAGCGAGCTGCTGCTCGAGATGCGCCAACATGATATCACCCAAAGTTGAACGGGCGTTATTGAATAAGGGAGACCGGTGCCAGTGAAAGGAGGACAAGCAGTCAGCACCATGCTGTAGCAGCAACTTGGTAATGTTTTGGGCAGCACCACAATCGCGGTCTAGACCTTCTGACCCATGGATGTTGACCACACTTATCGGCTGAAGCTCGCCGCCAGCATGGACGTCAGCACCCAAGACCAGCAACTGATGCACGGCTCGGACATTTAGCGCCCTGCAGCAGACAAACTGAATGCTTGCCATGTGGGTTGTTGTTGCATCCTCGCTCAGTCCAGGCAGAAAGGGGCTGCATTCCATCGAAAGAACAATATGTAAGTTAGTATACCCCTACCTTACAGCCAAGCCCAGCGCAGTGCCACCTTTGCTGAGTTGGCGTGGCGATCCCAGCCCCTGCCTGCCAGGAACTGAGAGAGCTGCTCATAGCTGGCTGCCTCAGACCCAGTTTCATACGCAGGTAGCACGGCGTTCAGTGGCACTCTTGCCTCCACGAGCGCTGGAATTGCCTCTGTGCAGCAGATAGCTGCCACTTGCAACGGTGTCAGCCCCCTAGGCCCCGCGATCTTCATCTGACTGGCAGCTTCGCCCAGCAGCAGCTGGTTGACCACTGTCACATTGCCCGCAAACAGGGCCCCAAAGAGGCTGAGTGGGTCAGGCGATGTTTCAGATAGTGTTGTGGTTGCCATGACCTTAGCTGCAGGCACGAGGGGCAGCAGTCTGGTATGATCCGCTGGCCCACAAAAGGGGGCGGCGTTGCAGGCGACAAGCGGCAGTTCAGCACTCAGATGCCTGCAGGCATGATAGACGGTTCACCCCAACGCCTGCGGCGTCTCTCACCTATTTAGAACCGCACACAGATGCTGATACGCACCGAAGCACCGACGACCAGTGATTTGTGAGTGAATTACGCAGCTTTGTTGGTGTTCTCCGCAACCTTGGACTGAGGGAGCAGTGTTGGACGGCAGCTCCACTGCTCGGTCCAACAAGAGCTGAACGTACGGTTGTACCCTCGCAGGCTTTGACCATTTGTATCCATCTATCAATCTGAGTGCTGATGTTTAGACCAGGATACTCCTTAGAACTATGTTTGGACTGCAGCCTGTGTTTTGTTGAGGGGTCTGTAGCGGCACCGTGGCCACCCGGCCGCATGAGCAGTGCAGGCACAGTGATTGTCAAAAGTGTCGGAGCTGGGTTGTGACAACAAGCTGAAGGAACAGAGGCGTCTGGCACCATTTGGGAGTGCACGTGCCACGTGTATTTGTGGGTGCATAGCGGCAAGACCTGCAGGCTCCCAATGTGCGCATGAACCCCCCGCGCGTCCCCTTGCCAGATACATCGTGCCAGAGACCAACACTAGCCAATTGATGACCGTAAACAAGGCAGCGTTACAGCGTATGTGTACAGCATACTGTATACATTACGGTGTCTATGGGGGCTGTGTTGGTGCGTGCCTCATACCCATGGTGCCGACATCGGTGCTGCCGCCATTTGAAGGATGTGAAGCAGCACCTCCACAGGTAGATGCCTTAGACCAGCGCTGCCTCTGCTCACGGCCATGGCAGCAGGAGAGTTGGGGCCAAGCCTTGCTTTTGCTCTCGTGCTCCGACAGCGACTGCTGCTACTGCTGCGTATAGCACCGCCTTGCCTGCTCCAATGGTTGCTGGCCAGCAGCAAGGTGCGCACGGCTGCCTTAGAGCGGTCAGGCCAGTGGTGATGGGTGCTGGGGCTCCACCTGCCACCCTTGGCCGCAAACACAAACCTGCACGGGTTAGTTGGCTTCGGCAAAGCTTTGCATTGTATTGGCTTCAATCCATTATTGCCAAAATTGCCGAATTCTATCGCTGCAACTCGTCAGTTTTATTGTTCATGGCCACAACCCTATTGTGCCTGCGAGGCTGGGTACGCTCCAAGCAGCAGGAAACAACCTCACCTCTGGGGCAGGCTGGCTGGATAGTGGTCAAAAGGATCCAACTCCTTCACAACAGCATGGCCCATGTCTGGCACAAACACCGGAGGGACAACCTGCCGGTATATGGTGTGGCGGTAGCCGGCCGCCAGCAGCGACAGCAGGGCAAGTGGTAACGCTGCTGCTATGGCCCACCAAGAACCGATCCTCCGGCAGCAGCGACTGCCCTGCCGTGCAGGAGGCTTGTGCCACTCTGGCGGCCAACCACCTGCAGCTCTACTCACAGGCTCGAGGTATCGCCCCTTTCAGTAAAGCCAGTGGGGCTAAAACACCCAGGAATGCACCCACCACTTGATTGCCTGACTGAGGGTGTGACCCAGCTGAGCAGGAGTGTAATCATGAAGATCCTGGACAGCATGCGGGGAACAGGAGATGCAGTTGGTGTGCTAGCACAACTGCAGGAGGCGTTGAAGAACGAGGATAAAAGGGCCAGCACCATGCAATGCTGAACAAGCTCACCATTGTATGGGCCACTGCTGCCAGAGTCCTATGGATTGGGCACGTGTAGCTCGCTATTTCATCCAACTCTACAACTGCCGTGCTGGTTTCTACAGCTGGCTGACCACATGCCAGCAGCACCGCTATAGCATCCACATCCAACATTTGCACAGCAAAGAGCAGTGCCTCTACAGTCAATGGGGCACCCCGTTCCCCGTGCAGCAGCGGTACTGTAACCAGCCGTGAGCTGTGCATTGCTGCACAAGCCAGCGGGGAACGCCCTCTGCGATCTCTGGCACCCAGGTCAAAGGGCAGCTGACTGGAAAGCAGAGCCTGCAGCATTACCGCAGGATCTCGGCTGCTGATGGCGGCCAGCAGGATGTCAACCAGATAGCTTGCATTTTCCTGCGCTGCTGCATCGCCCCCCGCGACTGCATCTGCTTCAAACATGTTCTCCAGGCAGGTAACGCCGTGCTTGAGCAGCTGCATGTGGACACACAGCGCTGCACCTTTGACTAGCTCCGCAACTTGCCACTTGCTGTTGAGCTGCAGGGTGCCTGCCAGACGCTGCCGCTCAAGATGCAGCATCAACTTATCTGCCGCATCCGTCACACCCATCCTTGCGTTGCTGACCAGCATGCTGCCAGTCTGATAAAGACAGGCCGCCAGGCAGTTTGCACTGGCCCACATCAGCATGTCCACTATTTGTGTGGCAGCCCGAATCTTGGTGGGTCCGGATCCTTCGTTCACCCACACAGTTCTGATAGGAACCAAGCCAGCCTGCACGCTGGCCCCCCGCTTAGAAGGGTGCGCACAGCAACCACGTCCAGCGTACTGCAGCAAAAAGGGCAGAAAGTGCGTAAGAAGCACAGATGCGGTGATGTGGACACAAATGCACACGCATGGCAACTCTGGTGATATAAGAAGCTTGCATGTTGCTGATGCTCACCCAGCAGCCATCCCCAGCGCTGTAGACCCCATCGCATGCGGTGTGCGTACTCCGCCCAGCCCCTGCCGTCGACGAAAAGCTTCATGGCCAAGTCATCAGGCTCGGTGTCCCAGTAGTCTGCTGTAAGCACTGCATCCAGTGGCATACCTGCTGCCACCAACATATGTAACGCTGCAGGACAACACACAGCTGCTACATGAACTGGGGTTAGCCCGCAAGACTGCTCCAACAACAGCCGCCCGGCCGTGCAGCAGGCCGGCTGCCATCGCTGCGTGTCCCGAAAATAGCGCATCAAACAGGCTGTGTGCGTCAGGGAACTTTGGGGGATCATATGAGAAGTCTATGTTTGCTCAACGCGTTCAAACCTGTGGGACCAATGGTAGATGTCACTCAAAAGATGCAGAGATCAAGTAGCAGCCCGCTGTGGGTGCACCGAGCTGCCGGCGCCTTGTCGGCGACTTGTCAACGTGCTGCTTGCGATAGCGCATGCCATCCAAGGAGAGCGTCCCGCCACATCACACTATCTTTACTCAACATTGCGTGCCCCTACCCGAGTGGCAGCCCGAGCTATTGTAGTCCACCCCCTTCGGGACCTCGCACTTCGGGACAAGGACCCGGCTTTAGTTTGTACTCGAACAACCTGCCGTTCTTATCACAGGCCAACTGAGCCCTTACACCATATATTGAGAAAGGTACAGATGTACAGGTACTGATGGGGGTTGGCAATTTGGCGGCCAGGTGGCATGGAAGGCTCAGTCTGCAGTTTGTCACCACGGTGCATGCATGCAGATATTGCATTGCATGACGGGTAGAAGAGAATTAAGCTGCACGATTGTCTCTGCCATGCATGGGCAACAGCGCCCGTTGCATGTAAGAGGCATGGTACTCTCAGGTGTAGTGTGACAAAAGTGCAACAATACACAGAGTGTAATCACATATCAGAACAATGAAGACATACCCAGGCCATCAACCAGCAGGCTGCACAGCCTGTTGGTGCTGCCGCATGGCCGCCAGCACCGGCGACAGCAGGGGCACGTCAGCCGGTGGCATTTTGAAAGCACCCGCTTCCAGCTCTGCTGCGCTCACCCAGGCCAGCGCCTGCCCCTCCGCGCCCCTAGGCTGGCCCTGCCACTCAGTGGCCACGTAGGTAGGCATGAGGAGGTGGAAGGCTTCATATGCATGGGAGGCAAAGCTGAGCGGGCGCAGCGTGTGAGGCGCCACCTGGATGTCCAGCTCCTCCCTCAGCTCCCGCACCAGTGCCTCCTCTGGAGACTCCCCGGAATCCACTTTGCCCCCTGAAACAATATGTTCGCATAATGTGAGGGAAGGGCAGCGTGTTGCAAAGAACCCATTGCATAGCTCGATACAGCATGAAGAGCAGGCGGCGGGGG